>CAEGAF010154777.1:0-26793 GCA_903067075.1 Micropoecilia bifurca
GAAGTCTGGGCCTCCCTTCTGAAGCTGCTGCCCCCGCGACCCGACTCCGGATAAGCGGGAGACAATGGATGGATGGATAATTTGCCAGTACTTATTTCTCTACAGTTACTTGTGAGTTAACTTTGTCTAATTTCAGTAAAATAAGACGTCCAAACTATTTAGACACTGAACAAAAATGAGTGATTTACCACATAAATCCAAACTAATTTAAAATGTCAAATGCCTCCATTTGTAATTTTTAGCTCCTTGGCACTTCCATACGCATTTATCTTTACAATTCATGCGTCAGTTCAGTTTATCAATACAGCACCAACTCAATTGTTTAAGTACAGTTATTACCAATGATCCCATTTAACTCAGTTCAATTCACTTTTGAAATTGATTTAAGTTTTTGATTCATTAATTTGAACTCAGACTATTGAGCAAAGTAAAAACTGTGCAGAAATGATTCTTTGATCTTGTATTTATTTTTGTACAAAAGAAAAATATTCTTACAAATGACGAAATTTTACATAGAACAAGAAATATTAATTTAATCTGGAGAAGATGATGCTCCAAAGCAAGATCCCCTCAGCTGGTCCACGTCTGCAAAACATAAAATTAAAATTCGTGTTCAGCAGCTTCTACAGTTCTGATGCGCCAGAGTCCCTGCATGTCTGCAGGCATCATGTTCCCAGTCAGTCCTCCACAAAACGCTGCCAGAGGCTCACTGGGATGGTTTTTGATTTCTGGTCAACTCCACAGCAAGTCAGGAACATCGGATCCTGAGAGCCTTGGTATATGACCAAACTGGACACAATGGAACCAAACAAGCAGCTTCAGAAACTCACCTGTGACTCAGAATCCCTGTTTAAACTTCACTTTACGACGTCCAAACTTCAGCTGAACCCTGGAGAGAAAACAAAAAAACATCAAATCTTGTCCTAAATACTAAAAGAAAGCTTATATTAGGGATGCAAACAACTGTCAATCAATGGTTTCTTAAAATGAGCTGAGATCGATCAACCAATAACATCCACTGTTATTCTCTGTGTTGTAGTTTGGCCGTCATCCAGCAGAGGGCGCCACTGGTCATCCTCCAAGCGGAGCCGACTGTTAAAAAAAAACGGCAACAAAGATGGCGGCGGGAATGTTCCAGAATGGAAAGGAAACGGTCCGAACTGTCTGTTATGTAAAACGTATTTATGCGGTTCTGTTAGAAATATAAACACTCGACAAACTCCTCAGGTTTCACCTTCTTAATAAAGTTCATTCAGCTACATGATGTTAAAATTGAATTATTTATTTTTAATGAAATCCTTAACTTTATTGAAAGACTTTATGCAAGAGAAAACTCAAGACTTTTAAGAGCCTCCATCTAAGAATCAGTCAATTAAAATCCACTTTAGATTAACTTGGTAATCGATCATTTTTCCTAGTTAAGTTTGGTTGTTCCAGCCACTATTCCAGGTTTCCCAACATGGGGAGCCGGGAGACCAATGATGCCTGAGGCTGATTTTTTCTTGCACTGCTATTTAAACAAACCAGCTGATGAAACAACTGGCTGCAGACACCGCAGTGCTGCTTAATTAGAATCACATCAAAAACTTACAAAAAAGCTGGATCTCATCAGATGATGCCCAAATCCGAGAGCTAAACAAGAATGAAAAGAAAAATGGAAACAATATTAAAACATATTGGCATAAAAGGCCGTTGTAAGGGAGTAGCACATTTCTACAAAAAAAACTGTAGACATTTAAATACTGTCAAGTCTTTTCATGAACATTTGAGATATTCCCTAAATTACTCTGTCACAAATGTTAAAATTTTAGAGCTCAAATTTTACTTTTTTTTCTGGAAAATTCTTCAGCTTCAAAAGTCAGAAACACACACACAAAAAAAAGACAAGTTTTGAGATTAATCTCATAAATTTTCCTTAAAATCCCCTGAAATATTTGAATTGATCAATCCATTTTTCAAAAAGAAATCTCTAACTCATTATTCTCAAAACTTTTTTCTTGAAATTTGATTTTTCTAAACTCTGTTCAATTTCTTACATTTCTAAAATCTCAACAATTTAAGATTTTAATAAGAAATTTTTGACAACGCAAGACTTTTCCAGGAAAAAAATTTAAAAAACTCTGAACTCCAATATTTTAGAATTTGTAATGATATATATATATATATATATATATATACACACAGAGTTTTGAGTATCCAAGAAATGTTATAGGAAAAATGATGATTATTTAGAGCGTTTTGCTGGAAACATAATTTTTAATAGACCAATCCGCCGCTGTGGCGATGAGCCTGTTTCAGCTGAAATACCAGGACTTCACACACAGGCAGCATGAAGACCAACGATGCCAGAAGCTGAGTTTCTTTAGCACTGACCTTTGAACTAACCAGCTGATGGAGCAGCTGGCTGCAGATACCACGCAGTGCTTCTTCCATAACAACGTTTTCAAGCCCCACTTACCAAGTCATCCCGCCGCCATCTTGGATTCTGACGCCATCAGTCATTTCTGCCACACCTGTGACCTGAAACACACATCTCTCCGTTAAATCTGGCCGATGATCGTCTTTCTGAAGCCTGTCATCATGTCGTTGTCCTGCAGGTGTATCCCATAATGCTCACAGCAGAACACCTGGGTAAAGCGAAACCACAGATTTCCTTTTTGAGGCATTTCCAACGACGTGGCTCTACACCAAGGGCCCGTCGGGATAGACCTCAGACAACAAAAACTACAGGTCTTTTATTTTAAACGAAGAAAAACTTCCTCAATTTTTACCAAATTGAGGTATTGGGTCAATATTTTAGTTTCAGATTCCCTCCTGAAATTGTATTTTTGTGTTTCAGTTCCTCAACTCTGCCTCAAAGAAATATTCTGATTGGCACTTTAGGAAAAATTCACACAATTTAGTTTTGTTTTCCATTTGACACGTTATTACAGTATTTTGTAGACTCTTAAAAACTTTGTCAAATTCTGTTTGAACAAAATGCAGAGACAAATAAAAGGTCAGAAGTTTGAGATATTTAATTTCCCTTTGGGATCAACTAAGTACTTTTGAATTGATCTTTAAAGCATTTCTTGCTATTGCTCATTACAAAATGTCAAAATATTAAGCTTCAGTTTGAAAAATGTTTAATATCCAAATATTACTCCACCCAAATCCTGTTCTGGAATAATGCATCAACCATCATTGGACAATGGCTGAATCAGGTGGTTTGTACACTGAAGATCAAAACTAAACACTGATCCAAATTCTGATTTTTGGATCATCTTCAGCATTTTGAGGCATCAAACTGAACAGCCTGGATTATCTAAATAAGTGGGCAGATTTTTAACTCACCTCATGAAAGATGGCCGCCGGCCGAACCTGCAGGAAGCAGAGCGGATATTAATGAGAAGCCAGAGCCGGAAACGCCGGGTCCAGTTTTCAGCGCCGCAGGTTCAGTCGGGCTGATTTCACTCAGGCTTCAGAGCAGTTGAACATTTTACGCCTTTCATCATCATCATCACGTGGAAAATCCATCCTCTGCATACAAACAGGACTTACCCAGCTGGCCTGGGCACCAGATTACACCCAAGAGCTGCCAGGTTGACGGGTTAAGGGTTAAAGGTCATCCCCAGCACCTGTGGAAGAGGTGAAACTTTAGTTTCTTTCAGTCGTTTTAAGACGAACAGACAGGTTAAAGGTCAGAGGTGTCGGTTCTCGTAAGTAACGCTGCTGCAGATGATTGACAGCAGCGGGTTGCAAGAGAAACGGTTGCTCTGCGCACAGTGTGAGCCTCACAGCCCACCGTACAGGACCAGACCTCACACCCTGCTGCAAACACACCGGACTGGAGTCAAACACTAAACACCATCAGAACCAGAACCACAGCGTCCAAACTGAAAACCAACATCTAGATTTACAGGCCAGATTTGATCTATTTTTATATTTATGACTGGAAGTGAACCCGATACACATTTTTACTTTTTATGAGAAAATGTATTGTGGATTTTGCAGATTTAACCTTTGACCTACCAGATGCCCCAGTCTGTGGACCAGTAGGTGACTGGGAGGCATGATGGTCCAGTTCCAAACTTTTCCTTGATGGGGGAAAAAGGAAACAAACAAATCAAGTCAGTGAATGTCAATCATAATTTATGTTTATTATGCAGAAAGAAAAGTGGGACTTTCAAATATCTTAAAATGGTCAAACTACACCTGTGTGGTTTGCCTTCCAGACACATTTCAATGTTTTTTTATTCCAAATATGATTTTAATCCATTTCCTCCTTATTCTAAAGAAGAAATTACAAAAGCTAGGAAATATTTATTTCAGTCATCCTTTCTACTGGTTGTACAGGCAAAACTGAGAATCTTTGTTTTATTATAAGAACGTCTTTAAGTCATTTTAATGAGAAAAATAGATTTGGATAATGAATTGTTATTTTTAGATTCAGTCTCCTGATATTCCAACTGCATTGTTGCAACATTATCACTCCATTAATTAAAAAAATATCCCTTTATTTGGTCTTAGAGTTGACCATAAGTCAAAGTACAAATAAATAGAAGCTATAAAATTGTCAAATTTAATTCAACCCGTCCTGAATGAAGCTTTATTGAGTTAGTGCAGGTCCAGGTGTGTCAGGCCTCATTGTCACCAATCTGCCACCAGAACTGCAGAGATGAAAGCAAAACCTGACTTTCTCTCTCCACTGCTGCTCTGGGATCAGTCCACTGAGCTGGACAAGCCCAGATGAACAAGAGCAAGCTGTGGTCAATCCATCAAAACATTTTTAAAATATTATTTATTCTGCAGAAGAACACAGATTTAATTATATTAGCAGTCAAGACTGAAGGTAATTTGACATTAATCTGATCCGTACTCGTTTTAGATTAATTTTAAGTGGCTAAATTATTTCTCCAACTCTTACAACGATCTAACGTGAGATGAATCTAACGTTCATCGTCAATAATTTACTTTAAAGTCCCTTTAAGTGTTGCTAAAACTACCGCGTATATTTGAAATCGTAAGAGCCTGGTTCGATTCCCAGCCGGGCCACGTGTTATCGGGAAAAAGCACAAAAAATAACCTGTAAGTATGGCAATAATTACAGCTAAAGCCCAACATTTAACATTATTCGTAAACTAAGAGTCATTCTACGAATTAAGTCATTCAAAACAAGCCCAACATCAGACAAACTTAGGCCATCTTAAAGCTAACTAGCCTAGCCGCTAACTAGCCCGCTAATGCCAGGTACGAGAACTCAAAGCGGGAAAACAAACATGTCTCCAGGACAATTCAGCCGTTTATCAAACCTGCATGCCGTTAACAGCAGCGGGTACAAATCTGTCCGTGTCAGGTCCGCTAAATCTGGGTTAAAAGGGAGATTAATACTCACTCATTGCTCGTACTTGGACCAAAACTTCTTCAGTTCAGCGGACCAAGTAAAGAGAACCTCGCGATGTGCGACAGGAGTATTTAAAGGCCGAGTTACGTCAGTTCACGCCGCTTTTCGGCAGCAACATAATAGGAGGAGCTCCCAGTCCTGTTGGTAAACAAATCGATCTTTATTTCTAGAAAGTTTGATTTGTTTGCGGGGAGAGTCGTGCAGAATCTTGACTGGGTAAAAATTCAGCCTCTTCCACACAAATTCATCATCACTAATAACATCAAAGAGGTTAATCTTAAATATACGGAAAAGGATTTGGGCCACCGAAAAAATAAAAATAATAATTCTGACTTTAAAGTCAGAATTCTGACTTTAATTCTGACTTTCTGACTTTAATTTCAGGATTCTGAGATTGAAGTCAGAATTATGAGATTCTGATTTTAATCTCAGAAAGTCATAATTCTGACTTTAATCTCAGAATTCTGACTTTGATCTCAGAATTCTGGGATTAAAGTCAGAATTCTTTTTTTTTCGGTGACCCTAATCCTCTTTCGTATAAATATATGCACAGAGATGATATTGAACCAAATATTTTCTTCAAATATAAAATTGATGCACATATGTCCTCTTCTTTCTGTACATTTCTTTGCTCACAGAAAATTTATAAAAGACTTTTATCAATCTGATTTTGTTTCGAGCAAAGTTTTAAAGTGTCAAAAACATTTTTTTGATGTTAAATGGTAACTCGATGAAATCTCAAATTCAAACAATAAAAAACTATAACGATTAAAAGTACCTGTTTTGCTTACAATCTAACTTTTAATTCACGTTTTTGCTTTTCTTTTTTTTTGTTCTTATATTGTTTTGACCTTTTATGTTCTCATGTCCTTTTGTACAAAACGTTTTCAAATACTGTTTCGACGTATAAATACGACGTTTTAAATTATTATTCCGAAACGTCTCGAAATAATAATCATCATAATAACTGCTGTTATTCTATCTGTGGAAAATATCTGAATGGGAATAATAACGACGACTGATTAGAAAATAAAATCTGTGTACACCGCCATCTGATGGTCAAATTAAAGAACTACAAGTGGTTCAACTTCCGCTCTGAACTTTCAAACATATCCGGGAACAAACAATTAAATATTTAAATAAATGTCAACACACGGGTTTTGTAATTAGTATTATAATTTAATGATACTAATGATGTTAAAAGCATCGCATTTGAAGTTAAAAGAGTCGTTATTTGAAGGGGAAAAAACGATGACGTCATTTAGCTGCGACAAACATCGTCTCCACCGTGAAGGCGGCGTGATGGAGGCCTGTCCTCCTTCAACTGTTTCTCTCAGAGAGTTCGGCTGTGAACAAACCTTACTGTCCCGTCCTGATGGATCGGCGTCCTTCGTTCAGGGTAACTAATTATTTTTTTAAAAAGTTTTTCCCGGTTCTGGCTCAAAAACAGGCAAAATGGTCGACAGATTATTCAACTGTTACTATAAATGCTTGAATTTTGCTGTAAATGATCAGATTATGGACAAGTCTCATTTTCTTTCTTCAAGATGCCTTCACCACTCTTGTTTAAATGTATACAGTAACACTGAATAGCTTTGGAATAATGAAAATAACAGAGGAATTTCATAATTCAAGCAAATTCTTTTAACAAATACCTCAAATTTCTGTTAAAAATGAACATTTCCAGTGGTAACACTTACAATACGCTGCAGATTAGTTTCTGGACTGAATCCTAAACTGGGATTGTTGAAAGAAGATGTTTCTAATGGCAGTTTTAAACTCAACTGTCGCTATATAAGCGAAAGCTGCAAAGTTTTTGTGCCATTTCCACAGTGTTTGAGAAAAGTTTTATATCCATAATTTTTTCTTCTTTTAATTTCCTTGATTCTGCCTGTTTCTGCAGGAGACACCAGTGTGATGGCTGGAGTCTACGGACCTGCTGAGGTCAAAATCAGCAAGGAAATCTACGACCGGGCGACGCTGGAGGTTCTGGTCCATCCCAAAGTGGGCCTGCCAGGTTAGTCACAGTAAAACAGTCAATATAAAAAGTACAGACAATTTTTTGATTTAAAAAAAAAAAGTCAGTGAATCAGCTGCTTCACACTCATGTTTCTTGTAGGTGTGAGGGAGCGATCGCAGGAACAGTGTGTGCGGGAAACGTGTGAGGCGTCTCTGCTCTTGTCTCTCCATCCTCGCTCGTCGCTCACGCTCATCCTGCAGGAGCTGCACGACGACGGCGCCGTATCCTTACCTGAAAACGCTTCTGTTGGTTTGGAGCACAGCGGGGAAGCACACAGTTACACTTACTGGAGTAACATCTTTAAAAACATTTATGTCTTTACTACGCTGTACTTTGAGTCATTTTATCATGAGGAATTTCTACTCTTACTTGAGTAAAATGTAACTGAATGAAAAACAAACATCCATCCATCCATTTTCTTACACCCTTGTCCCTTAATGGGGTCAGGAGGGTTGCTGGTTCCTCTCCAGCTAACGTTCTGGGCGAGAGGCGGGGTCAGGGGTCAGGGGTCACTCTGGACAGGTTGCCAGTCTGTCACAGGGTAACACAGAGACACACAGGACAAACAACCATTCACACTCACACCTAGGGACAATTTAGACAGACCAATTAACCTGACAGTCATGTTTTTGGACTGTGGGAGGAAACCAGAGTACCTGGAGAAAACCCACCATGAACAGGGAGAACATGGAGACTCCATGTAGAAAGACCGGGAATCGAACCCAGAACCTTCTTGCTGCAAGGCAACAGCTCTACCAACTGCACCACTGTGCAGAAAAACAAACATATTCTAACCAAAGATTTGCCAGACATGGACACACACCTGTTGTTTTAGTTAAGGTTTAATCAGTTTTTTATTGAAAGAAACTGATTTTGAAAAAAAAGACAATTTTGCCTGATTTAATGTTTTAATTACATTATTTAAAATAGACTTTATTGATTCTCAAGGGTAAATTGCTTAAAGGCTCACAGATTCTCCATCCAAAGTGTTACATATTAAATAGCAATATAACATTTATAACAACTGTATACATAAGTGTGATATTTTAAGTGGTCAGTTTTGGTCCTTAAAATACCAACATTTCCAGTTAACATTATATTTTGGTCCTCCTGATGATGTAATTTTTAAATATTAAATGATTGATAATTTTTACCAAATACTTTTTCCTTACTTGAGTAATTTCTTGGCAGCTACGTTTTCCTTTTGCGTGAGTAAAATAAGTGCTACTCCTAGCTGAGCCCAGTTTTTGGGTTCTGACTGGTTGGTGTCGTTCCTCATTCCTTACCTACAGCTCAGCTCCTGTCCTGCTGTCTGAACGCAGCCTGCATGGCCCTGATGGACGCCGGCTTGTCCATGAGTTGCCTGTTTTGTGGAGTGACCTGCGCCATCAGCGCCGACGGTGAAATCATCACAGACCCGACTGCAGCTCAGGAAAAGGTCAATCTGAAGCTCAGAAAAGCAATAAAAAATCAATCAAAGATTATTCATGGCCGGGAGAGGAGCTGGATTACTTCTACTTTTGGTTCTTTAAACTTCTTGTAAATAAAAAGCTGGAGGCAGCGTTTAAAACATTTATCCTGCAAAACAGCTTTGTAAATAGAGCTGCAACTTACAATTATTTTAGTAATAGATTATTCTAGTGATTATTGGATTTAAAAAAATCGACACATTCTGAAGATTTTTAACTTAGCATCTTATACAATATTAGAAATACCTTAAAACAGAGGTTCCCAAACTGTGGGGCGCACCCCCTAGGGTGGGGAATGGGGGTGCAGGAAGTTGTCTGGATGGAAAAAAAACAGGATCGCTTTATGTGCTGCGGTTTTACCTTAGAATGACCAACTCTCTGTTATTCCTCTGTCAGTTTGATACAGTAATGGCTTCTGCACGTCCCATATCTGTGTCCTCTGTCACTTTTATCAGCTGTTAAAACTGTTTAATCTGTTGTTAATATTTGGTGACCTGTTTTTCCGAGCCGCCTTTAAACACAACATGACGCTTCAACGTTTGCTGGGTTTACAGCTGGCAGTGAAGGAGACCTGATGCTGCTGGGCAGAAATACACAGGTGTGTTAGAATCATGGCAGCAAAACGCAAAGAACTTTTCACAGTTTTTCCCACAAACTAACCGACTGAGTTGAGTAAAGTTGCTGGATGCAGGTAATGTTAGCTAAAAGATGACTAGCTAATATCAATACAGCACCTTAAGCTTGTTAACAAGTAGTTAACTACTAATGTTGTTGTCTATGTTCAGATACATAGATTCATTCCCCCCCTAAAAGTCCATCCCCCCTCACACACGTCGGCCAACCAGACGGCTATTTGTAATCGATGGGGCCCCCAGAAAATGTTTAGAAACCCCTGGGGGGCGCAGGACAAAAAGTTTGGGAACCACTGGATTAAAAGATGCAAATAAGTAATTCAGTTCATTTTTTAAACGAGAAAATAAACGTGTTATTGCCTAAAACGCAACACAACAGTGAACGCTTGATCATTTGTAGCAAAGGATGAACCTGCTGTTCAAACAACAGTACATATCTTTCTGTAATTTATCTTTTCTTTAGTCTGTAAACTCCAGTTAATGATTAATGGATTGTTAAATTAGTTCACGATTAACACAATAATCGATTAATCCCATTAATCGTTTATTGTAAAGTTGCTGGTTCTGTACATGTTTGTCTGCAGAAGTCAAAACTCGTCATGTTTTTAAAATTCTCTTCAGGAAAGTCGAGCTTTGATGACCTTCGCCATCGACAGCAAAGAGCGCAGAGTGATGATGTCATCAACCAAAGGCTCGTTCTCGGTTCATGAGGTTGGTCTTTGTTTCTGACCCGTCTGTTGCCCGTCTGACGGTTCTGATTGGACTCTCCGTCCTCCACAGCTGCAGCAGTGCGTAGCCGTCAGTCAGAAAGCGTCAGAGAAGATCTTCCAGTTCTACAGAGACTCCGTCAGACGCCGATACTCCAAGAACCTTTGACCCAATCTGGGTTGTTTTTTATATAAAGATTGTGATGTAATAAAATATTTACCAGCTCTGTGCCGTCGTCCTTTAGCTCAGGTACAGAGACAGTCTGAGTAAATAGGCAGGAAATAAGTAGAGGAATGTCCGATCTTAGTTATGTGCATTTATTCACTGATGTTCCACTTAAATATTTAGTTATTTCACACATGGAAGCAGAACCGGTACCAGGATTTCTGAGGCCTGCAAGCACACGTTGAATGGTTGAATGGTTGGCTGACTGTCTACCACCCCCGACATCTGTAGGCTTAAATATTTGTGGAGTTTAAACAAAGCATTAAGGTGGTTTAGGAGTAGAAAATCAGATTTTTTTTTCCCAAAATCTGAAAAACCAGACAGGAGTGTCTGGGGGTCACAATATTAATTAAATATACCATCCAGATCTTTAGTTAATCAATTAAATGCATCATGAAATTAATAACTGTATCGTCAAATTAAGTAATTTCCCATGAAATAATCAAAAATACAGTTTTAAATATGTCTCTTAAATAACGTTTAGTTTAAAATGTGTAGTTATTTCCTGGCGCCTGTATAAGCCTGTCGTCATGGAAACCCTGACTCTCGGGCTCCCCCTGGTGGTGACAGTGGGCTTTGCAAACAGCCGAAAAAGAAAAACAGTTGAAACCATATGAATTTATCGACTTCCTTTCACTCTTATTGTAATTGCTAGAAGTGACACAAAATGAGTAAAACCCTGAGCCGTGGCAGCTGCTCCGTCAAACTGATGCACATTTATTTCTTGTTATAAGACAGGAAAACATCAAAGGGTTGGTCGGTTTTTGTTTTTTAGTAGATGTGGATGTTTTGTGGAGACAAATGGCGATTCGGGTCGGTTGGAGTGTGATGCATCAGAACATCAGTGGAGCTGAGGGTCAGACTCACAGTGTGGTAACAACATTAACAGTCTTAATAAACTAAAACAACAGAAAAACAGTGTTGATGATGCTTTCAGCTCAGCTGTGGACTCTATAAAAACTGTACAGCAAAATAGAAAATTTTGGCTTTTCCCTCAGTCTTTTTTTTTAATGCATTTTGGCAGCACTCCACACAGTTCTGCAACAATTTGGTACCAGTGATTTAAATATTTGATAAAGGGTTTTACTTTCCGGTACCTGTGAGAAAATTATCACCACCATTTAAAAAGTATAAAACTACAACAGCGTATTTGTACCATTGAAGAAATAAGGAGTTCATTTTCACCAAAAAGAATCCGTATGAAATGTTGAGGGTAATCTCAGAAAATTTTGAGAAAACTTGGAAAATATTTGAAGTTTAACCAGAAAAATATTTTTTTATTTAGAAATTCAGACATTTCTGGGGTTTTCTAGAAAATGTGTAAATTTTTCTAACAAATTTACGACTTCAAACTCATGAAATTTCAACGTTTTTTTCTAGAACATTTCTGAGATAATTCTCAAAATGTGTTTTTCCAAGCAAAGTTTAGATTTTTCAAAATCAGATATTTTTAAGTTTTGTAGAATTTTTTTTTCTTGCAAATCTGCAACTTTTCAAACTTGCAGTTTGATGTCTTTTCTTTTCCAGAATATTTTTGAGATTATTCTCAAAATGTGTGTTTTTTTTTTTAGAAAATTTTCAACTTTTTCAAACTCAGAAATCTCTATGTTTTTTCTAGAAAGATTGTGAATGTGATTTTTTTTCTAGCAAATTTGTAACTGTAAATTTCATAGTTTTTTTCTAGGCAATTTTCAAAATCTGAAACTTTATTACTCTAGAAAATTTGTGATTTTTTTCTATCAAATTTGCAACCTTTCAAACTCTGAAATTTCTGTTTTTGTACAAGCAAATTTTTCATTTTTCAAATACATGCATTTTCTTGTTTTTTCAAGAGAATTTGAGTTTTCTTGTCGGTAATTTATTCCTGTTTTGATTACCATCTATAATGATCCTGATACAACTTTGTCTAAAACATCATTTGGGAAGCAGATGTAAATATTACAAAGCAAAAATACTCATCACAAAGATATCAACAAAAATAATTAACAGCCCTGAGAAATAATCACAGTTTTCCAGCATCACATTGAACCAGTTTAAAATAACAGATATATTTCAGAGCTTCATTTAGATAATTTTAGTTCAGTTTTTTTCTCATTATTTTAAGGTTGATGAGTTTGTGACACCAAGCTTGTATATTCATTTCAGTTCAGTTTTACAAATACGTTATTCACCTCAAAGGTAAATTAAAAGTTGTGGCTCAAATTATTCAAAGCGTTGATGTTGATTTCTGTGGGTAGGAAGGATCTCCTGTAGCAGTCTGTATCACACCGGCTTCATTCAGTGTCTGACTCAAGATATTAATGCTAAGCTAGTTGTTTCAGAAATCCACATCTTAAATGTCCTTAAAATGTTGTCTTTGGTTTTTATTTTTTTTAAAATCCTGTTGAAAAAAGTTTCACTCGTCAGTATTTTCCAGCTTCCGTTTGTAAACACGACGTCAAAAACTAAAAACTAGACAAAAATATGTGGCAAGGTTTTGATTTGATCCGTTTTGCTGAGTCTGTATTTTTTACTAACCAAACTTCACTGGTACCATCCTATTGCAGAGATGTGATGTGAAATGCTTCCTCCATTTTACTGAGATGTTTTCTTTAAATGACTATACTTAAACCAATATGGTCAGAGATTTTTTTAGGGTTTATCAAAGTTTTCTTTCCAGAACTTTGGACCCAATAACAAAACAGATAAAGCTATGAACATGTTTGTAAAACACAAAAGTGCCATGCAGACAATGACTCGTCACATTAGCTTTTCCAGCTTTTTACTTACCTCATTATTATTTTTTACATCTAAACATGTGCACTGCTATTATTTTTTAATGGTTTCAGCCTGACAAAACCATTTCCCTGTGTATTTTAGTCCTTTTTTAGCAGGAAAAAATATATGTGAATTTACATTTAAGGAAGATTTTCTTCACAGTCGGGCCACTTCGATATTTTTGGCACTTTTCCTCCCAGCAGCATTTTCTTCACTCCAACTTCCAGATGCGTTTCAAAATATCCACACTTCATATCTCTTCACATATCTTTCATTTCATTTCATATGTAATGGCACTCTGTTTTTATCATCATAAAGGTAAAACTTGGCTTTAAAACACAGCAGAAGACAGTCCTTTCTGCAGGTAAACAACAGGTGAAATCAGGGTGGGATGTTGAGGAAGAAACTTCACTTCGGCTGGATGTGGAAAGTCCAGCTGGATTCACCTCCAACTCTACTGGTTCTATTGTCATCCATTCACATTGTGGAAAATTCTGCATTTACTTAAAGGTGACCTATCATGCTAAATCTGGGGTTTCAAATGCTTCTAAAAAACAGCCAAAGTGCTTAAAAAACAAACAAACAAACAAAAAATCACCTTATTGCATTTTTTGACAATAAGTTAATCTTTTGTGGTGTCTGGAAAATGAGCCGTTTCAATAACCTACAGATCTGTAAATCACAATAACAGGAAACTGAGCCATTGGCTAGCAACTCTAGCCCAGCCCGGTTACCTAGCAACACCAGCCCAGCCCAGCCCCGTTACCTAGCAACGCCAGCCCAGCCCCGTTACCTAGCAACGCCAACAGAACTGCAGCACTTTTGGTTAACTGATTTTACCAGGAGCCGCTGTGATTTCTAACAGCTCAATAAACAACAAGAACTGGACTTATGTCCTTGTTTGTACACAGAATGTGGTGACAATCATAATAATCAAACAGGATGAAATGGTTAATGAAGCATAGGAGCCGTAGTTTGTTAGATTTGAACAATCTGCGGCTCATACAGCGGTAATAACGTAAAACTACATCATTGACCGTTACAAAAGAGACATTTGCTCAATACGCTCTTGGATCTTGACCAAAAACAAAGTGTTTCCAGATTTTTATCCAGGGACGGTACATATTATACATCAGCAAAACCTTCTCAGCTTTAGTTTAAGCCCTGTTTTATAGAAATTAGATAAGAAAGAAGGACGATTGATACAACTATTTTTGTGACAGATTTCTGCTCATCCCATAATTGAAGCATTATGGTTTTATGGACATGACTCCATGTGTATTAATGGCGCCTGAAAGTTCACTTCACTAGCTTCAGCGGCTAATCTAGTAATATACATCTATGGCTTTACCGCTGCAAAAGTGTTTTTCGATTTCGATACAAAATACATTTGTAAGAGGTTTAAAGTACATCTGCTTTCAGCCATTTTTACATGTGAGTGTAAATGTGAGTTTAGCGGGCGGGGCTAAATAAACCATTTATTTGGATTTAAAGTGACAGAGGCCCTAAAACAGCTCATTCTGAACGGCGCTCAACACGAGTATTTTTGGCAAATTCCCATTATCTAAGAATAATTTTGTGCTGAAAAGTTTAATGAATATGTTTTGCATTGCTCTTAGACCAGGGGTGTCCAAAGTATGGCTGGCGGGCCATTTGTGGCCCTTGTAATGATTCTGATCGGTCCCCTGGCCACAGTTCAATAGTGATAAAAATTTGACCAAGAAAATATAAAACAACTGTCGAAGAAAAAGATTTATAAATTCTCCTCTGGTTCTTTTTTTTTTTTTTAACAAAGCAACAATCTGTAGCCTTTTTTGTTTTGGGTTTTCAAGGTTTTCATAAAAAAAACTTTTATTGATCAGTTAAACTAAAGGAAAAAGAAAAATCACAATAAACAAATTTTTGCATTTTAAACGTAGTAAATTTTCATAATTTAAATGTGTCAGTTTTGGACACCCAATCCTAACCTGTTCTAGGAAGCACAATAGGTCACCTTTAAGTTCAATTTAAGCTCCACATGTGATGACAAGCGTGACACAAATTTTTCAACCTCAGTGAGAAAGACGAGCTTGAACGTAGAGGAACGTCTTCTGGGCCGCATTTCGTCCTGTTCCAGTGAGACGTGGTTAAAATCTCTTCGTTTATTCGTTATTTTGCAGATGATGTGCTGATGTTCATGGAGGGTTTGTGTCTTTGTGTTGCGCGTCTATGTGCGAGCCGCGGCTCTTATGATGGCTTTGCAGACAGGTAGGAGATCAGCGCTGCGATGGCGCAGATGTACGTTATGATGCCAAACACGATGGAGAGGACAGAGAGCCACAGGGCCTGGCGGGACGCCGCCGTGGCGCCCTGGAAATCCCCCTGAGCTGATGCCTTGTTGGTCTGGAAAGCAGAAGACAGTGGGATAAGGATTAGTGGTTCAGGAAAATAAAATAAAATAAAGTGAATTCAGAGAGAGGGGTATTTGTCCTGCATGGCTTTTCTCCTCCCCTCAGTTCAATCACTCGTTAATCCCACATTATGCTCCATCCCTGAATCATAAGCAGAGTTCAGGATTCATCAGGGTTTCCTGTCCTCTTCTCTCCCTGCCGTCCTCGTCTCTGAGTTTGGGCAAAGCTCCACAACATCGGAAATCCATCCGCAGTTTCTCTCTTTTTCTGATTCAATCTTAAAGAAAATGATTTTTTTTACTGCTGTTGAAACTGCAAGGTTTAGTGGATATTTTACTTTTTTTTATTATTTCTGAAGGGCGACTCTGTTGAAGATGGATGGTGGAGTAATAAGGAAAAGCAAAGAAAAAAATAAATATCAAATTATTAGACTAAATTCGTAGTATTAAAGAATAAAGTTGAAATAATACGAGTATAATCATAAGGTTACCAGAACAAAGTCGTACGAGAATAAAGTCAAAATAATGAAAGAATAAAGCTGGAATAATGCAGCAAAATCATAATATTATGTGAATAAAGAATAAAGTTGTATGAGGAAAAATCCTAATAAGAGATAAAGGCACAATAAAGTGGAAATAATGCAAGAATAAATTTATATGAGAATAAAGTTTAAATAAAAGAAGAATAAAGTTGTAGTATTACCAAAATACTACAACTTAATTTTATTAATTTATTGTTATTGTTGATATTTTATGGATTAAATCAGAAATGGAAATAAATCCCAAGCAGCTAAATGTTCTGGTTATTTACAACTTAATTTTATTTATTTCTTGTTATTGTTGATATTTTTATGGATTAAATCAGAAATGGAAATAAATCCTAAGCAGCTAAATGTTCTGGTTATTTTTTCTGAAAATGGAGGATGGAAATGAGAAAAAAACAAAACAAAGTTAAACTATACATTTTGATTTCATTGCAGCAAAATAAAACGTTTACAGTTTATTAAAAGTTGATATTTTCTCTAATAACATCAGGACGTCAGTGGAAAAATCTTAATTATAACACATAATATTCATATTTTTATGAATAAACTTTCATAATAGGTACAACCGACTTAGTTAATATGTAATTTATTTATTTAATAGATTAACACATTAAATTGAAGTTAAATTTATTAAAATATTAATTTCAAGAAATTCTTTAGATAAAATATTTATTGAAATTAATGTTTTAATAAATTAAAATGCAATTTGTTTATTCAATAAATCAAAATTTTTTAAATAAATTAATTTTTAATTTAGTCAATTTATTAGATCTAATTAATTAAATTATTAGTTAAAAATTAATTCCATATTAATATTTACCCAGTTTATTTA
Organism: Micropoecilia bifurca; assembly: GCA_903067075.1. Lineage (NCBI taxonomy): Eukaryota > Metazoa > Chordata > Actinopteri > Cyprinodontiformes > Poeciliidae > Micropoecilia > Micropoecilia bifurca. The sequence goes on from CAEGAF010154777.1 coordinate 16,961, forward strand.
AAATAAAATAAATAAATGTAACTTGAATTGATGTAATCTATTAAATTGAATTCGATAAATTTGTTAAATTAGAATTTAATTTATTATTTTAATTTGTTTATTTTTTCTTGGCTTGGCCCATGAGTATTTTTGACTTGATGAATTTGGCCCGTGTGACAGAAAGTTAGGACACCACCGATGTAAACATTGGGACTATCGTCCCGCAGCATCGCGCCGCAGCATCGCGCCGCAGCACCGCGCCGCAGCATCGTGCTTCATGCTGGCTGTGTGAGTTCAGGCTTGTACCTTCTGAGACAGGTAGAAGGCGGCGATGCCCAGCGGCCAGAAGCAGCACAGCATGGAGAAAAAGGCCAGACCCAGGTAGTCCTGAGGGATCATCAGGGGAAAGTTTCCGTCGCTGTCCGTATCGCTGAGGTCGTCAATAGACGAGTCCTGGGACCCAAACAGAGAAAATCCAGGGGGACTTCAGGTCAGTTTCTGAACACATTTTTCTCTTTTAGATCCAGATCTGAGCAGCAGGAACTAGGAAACACCAGGTTTTCATTTTTGAGACAAATAAAAGATTATTTAAAGAAATTTACGTCCATTCTTTAAGTTATTAAATTTGAAAACTCAGTAAGATAAATATTCTGTTTTTTATTAATCTCACATGTTTTTTACAGCAACTGGAAAACTTTGCTTGTGACTTAATGGGGTTACGCTGTGAATGTGCAGAAACTCCAGTGACTGCAGGCCAGCAGTGACTCATGCGTCTGCGCACGGCTCCGAATATTCGATCTGACTCCCCAACCCGACCAGGCTGCTCTGCTTGGCTCATTTTTTTGCATGAACAAGCTGCACATCAAGCGAATGTCCTTCTGTTTTTAAAGCACATTTCCAATCCTGCTAAATGCCTTTTGTTGCTTCTACAAATTAATTATGAAGTTCTGAAATGGAAAAATATGATTTGAGGATTTATTCCCAAACTGTGCCCAACTTTGTGTCTGTGCATCTGCATGTGGCAGAAATTGTCCTGTTCAGGCTACAGGGATCAAGCTCTAAGCTGCTGCTAATGATTATTGTATTAATCAATTATTCTGATGATTAATCAATTAATTGGACCAAAAAAATTTGACCATCTGTTGATTTTTTTATAACCATTTAAGTATTTTAAACATTAGAAGTGCATTAAAAGATGCAAATGGATAATTAGATTATTTTCTTAACAAAACAGAGATTTTACTGCCTAAAATGCAAAAACATAGCATTCCTTTAGTGAACACTTGATTATTCGTAGCAAAGGATGCATCTGCAGAACATATTTACAGACAAGGAAGGTTTTGCTTTTTAAGTGCAAAATGTGTATTTATTTTATATAGTTTTTTGTTAATTACTCCTCAGAGTCTGTTGTTCTTTCAGCAAACTGCCTTTTTTTGTTACTTGGATACTCCAGTTAACGATTAATCAATTACTAAATTAGTTAATGATCGTTTCAGTAATCAATTAATCATAATCATGCATATTGCGTTCCATCTCATCTGGTATTTATTTTTATGTATGCTTTACATGCCACCTTTAATCGCACCCTGGGGATATATAAATTCTTTGAATTGGAATAATTCGATTAATCGTTTCCTTCCTATAATATATTGCAGATTCTATCAAACCAATTATGATAAGGTCCAAGCTATTGTTGTTTTTTTTGTTCATTTAATTTGCCTGATGGAGCTCTGTGTTTGTTCTGAACATTAATCCAGGTATTTACGTTGTTGCCACACACAGCTGGTGCATTTAGGGATTTTCAAGAAGCTGTTCACAGATCACATCTGCCTGAACGTCCGTCCCACCGTGACGCCTGTGGGACGTAGGTTCCTCATCTGCAGCTGACTCCCGCTGCAGTGGACTCAGTGCAGCGCAGGATTTTACAGCGGAGCTCATGTGCAATGATGAGATTCTGTCCAAACTAGACAACAATGAGCAGGACAGCAACAAGAGAACTTCAATAAATATGAGCAGTTCATGTGATAAATAAAAAGTAACAAAAAGAAGGATAAGCTTATGATATCTGGCCCCAATTAACATAAAGGAACATTCAACTCAGGCGACTAACACAGGCTTATTTCAAATATACAATAAATACACAAAAATCAGCTCAATGCCTTGCTTAGATGTAAAAATGAAGAATTATAAAATTGTTTCCTACTCTCCTTCCTCAATCATTGTTTTATTTCTTCTGCTGCTCATTTTCTATTTTCTAAGACTGCAACTAACAATTATTCTGATGATTAATCGATTAATCAGATAAAAAAATATTCTGCTGATTTTTCTACAACAATTTAAGCTTTTCTTAAACATTAGACATACATTACAAGATGCAAATAAATTATTAAAATAAAAAAGTAGACATTTTACTTCCAAAAAGGCAATGACTCAGCATTCCTGTAGTGAACATGTTATAATTTCTTTAGCAATAATCATCTGCTTTTTTTGCAAAATATACACATTTTGCAATTTTGGCCAATTACTGCTCTGAGTGTGTTGCTCTTCCAGGAAATGCTCCTTTTTAAATCTATAAATTCTAAATAATAAAATAATGATTAATCATTTACTAAATTAGTTGACAATTATTTCAATAATTGATTAATTTGATTAATCGTTTCAGCCCTAGTGATTTCAGTCGTTAACTGTGTTTTTTGTTTCTTTGACTCCTCAAACTCAGATATTTCCATGTTTTTTTCTTGAAAATTTGTGAGTTTGGTCTCAAACGTTCTTAATTTTCCAGGAGAAATTTACTCATCCCCGCCCCCCTCATCTACGATGGCCCAGTGCATCATCGCAGCCAAATATGTATTGCTTCATATTCTCACTTGCTTTTTAGAGCTCTTGTGTTGTTCAGCATCCACGATGAAATCACAATCAATATTCCTCATCAGCTCATTTTGCATCTTTCAAACATTGCAAAATTCACTACATTTGGTACATTTACAAGCAGTAAGTTTGTCTCAGGAAAAGCAAAACAGTGCAGACTAATTTTTTTGGGAGATTTTCCGTATTTCTGCTAAATAACCTTAGCTGTGATAACATATTGAATATTCTAAATAAAATTTTATTGACGTGTTTTAAACAACACAAACACAGAGGATAAATATGAGAAAACTTAAAGTTTTCTGCAGTTTTCACTTCAGCTGGGAATGTAAACTCAAACAGTCCTTAAAATGAATAACTAATCTAGGAGTGTTAGACACACATGGTTTCATAGTTTCCTAAAAGGAGACATTTCTTTTTCTGCTGGTACCTGTGCTAAAGCACCAGAGCGGCTTTATATAACCTGGCTTTCTGACAGAAACAGGTGAATTGCTGCCTACCTGGAATGCATTGCTCATATATCTATTTTCGGTTCCTTTTCAGCCGCCTGTAGCTCTACAGAGAACAAAAAGGTCTCTTGTTTTCATGTAAAAATACAGTAAGAAGAGTCAAGAATGCCAAGAGAAATGAGCCGTCTTTCAATGATTCAGTGAAAAACTAAATATGTGTCCTTAAATTCAGTCCGCTGTGCCGGCAAAACATTTATTTCTGTTAGCGACTAAAGTCCTATTTTATGCTACTGGTTGCTTTATTTCTATATGAACTCAATCAAAGTTCACTATATCTTTTCCACTTTCTTATTTATTTAGTCTCTGAACTGGGAAATTCTGACTTTCCAGTTGGAAATTCCTCTGCAAACTGATTTTCCACTAGAAAACTGGGAACAACGTCGGCTACCTCCAGTAGGACCAACTTTGCCTTTCAATATGGCCGAAGACAAATAGGAGAGTCCAACTGCTTAAGCACCGTTCAACCTGAGGAGGGCAGCAATGAGGCGGTTTCAGGCAAATTAATGTGGAACTAAACAAATTTATGTCAAAATGTCAAAATTCACACATCGACATAAAGATAAAACCCTATAAAACCTGGTTAGAACAGAAAAGGATTAGCTGAGATTAAAGACTTTTTAAATCAAAATAGTCAGAAATCTTTAATCTCAGAATACTAACCTTTTCTAGGGATCTGATCGTTGAAGATTAAAGCCAAAATTCAAACAAAATTGTAAATTTCTGAAAAAAGAATTTTGAGAAAATCAGACTCCATAAGAGGAAAAAAGTCTAAATTCTGAGGATTTTTTTAAAGTCAAAATTTTGAGAAAAAGGCAAAATTTTGATTAAGAAAATTTTGAGAAAAAGTCTGAATTCTGAGATTAAATTTGGAATCTTGAAAAAAATTCAAAATTCGGGGAAAAAAGAAATTAAGAAAAGATGACAACATTTTAAGAAAAAGGTTAAGGGAAAAAGGTTGAGGGAGAAAAAGGTTAAAATTCTGAGGTTAAAGTTACAAATCTGAGATTATCAGTGAGAATCCAGGGGGGAAAAAAGTCAAATTTTGAAAACAAAACAGAACTTTGAGGAAAATTTTGCAAAATAAGTCCGAATTCTCTGAGAAAATACCCAGAATTCTGAGGGAAATGTCTAAATTTTGTGGGAAAATTATTTTCTTTTTTTTTTCCAGCGCCCCTTAACCTTTTCCATTAATTAGACACTTTATCTGCTAAGTACAAGTTGACTGGGGGTTTAGCTACGCTCTAAACTGTACAAGATTTCCTTATCGTAACTATTTTCTTACAGATTTCAGTTAAACTCACGAGTTGTTTTTGTTACCTGAGTGAAATTGGCCCCCCCACCTTCTTCAAACCAGACAAAATGGGTGTCAATCAACTCGGCTACGTTTGTGCTGGTTTGTGCAGCAAAAATATTTGTTTGTGCAACTTTGGCTTTGAAGATATTAATGAAAGTGTAAAGGTCAAACGGTGAACCAGCCCCCCCACTTTTATGAAATCAAACAAAATGGGTGTCAAACGATTTTGCTACGTTTGTGCAGCAAAAATTTTCGTTTGTGCCGCTATCATTTCCAAGATATAAAGAAAGCTGGATTTAATAAAAGTGGGGGGACTGGTTGACCTTTTGACCTTTACACTTTCATTAATATCTTCAAAACCAAAGCAGCACAAACGAAAAAATGTTGCTGCATAAACCAGCACAAACGTAGCCGAGTTGATTGACACCAATTTTGTCTGGTTTGAAGAAGGTGGGGGGGCTGGTTGACCTTGGATGACCTCTAGAAACATTTCCTTATACTTTTGAAACGATAGCGGCACAAACAAAAAATGTTGCTGCACAAACGTAGCACAAACATTTGACACCAATTGTGTCTGATTTGAAGAAGGTGGGGGGCTGGTTGACCTTGGATGACCTCTAGTAATATTCCTTTATATCTTTTTAAAATGATAGCGGCACAAACAAAAAATGTTGCTGCACAAACCAGCACAACCGTTTTTCACCAATTTTGTCTGATTTGAAGAAGGTGGGTTGGCCAACTTCACTCAGGTGTTTTTTCCTTCTTACGTCAGAGTCAGGAAGCAGGTCGTCCTCGTCATCCATGCTGTAGGGGGCGCTGTGGAAGTCCTGCGCCTCGGCCAGCAGCTTCCTCTCCAGCGCCGAACCGGGCCGGATGTCCACGAACGTGGTCTCCAGGTACTCCTTGCTGAGCAGGTCCGCTGGGCCCCACAGCGGGCCGGCCGGGCAGAGCGACTCCAGGCTGCGCGGCAGTGCGCAGGCGTCCAGCAGCTCCGGCGGATGGCCGCCGTAGCCTCTCCAGTCCAGCGGAGGATACGCTCGGTCCTCCTCACACTTCACCAGGATGCCCTTAAAAAGCCCGACCGGCGCCGGGTTCTGCTGGTTCTGGCCGGACGGCGGCCTGTTGGCGGCGCTGTCTCCCAGCAGGGGGTGCTGCAGCTCGTCTCTGTTCTCCATTAAAGACGAGCCGCTCCAGAGGCCGCATCAACAGGCAAACGTAATCTACTAGCCGGCTGGCGCGGCGGGCTTATGCAGAGGCAGCTGCTGTGATAATCCACCTTTAATCCTATTCTTTAATTTTTCTCTTGTTTCAGCGCCGGGTCCAGAGGAAAAAAGCACATGCCGAATTTATCCCAGCGCCTGAAAGTTGGGTTGGATTATTGGAGAAGCTTTGGTCTCAAATTTTGTTCTCAAAGAGCAAAAAGTGTCAATAACGGTTATTGATCAATTAGACGTCCTTGTTTAAAAAATATCTCCTTGGTTTTGCTTTCTGACACTTCATAAAGACATAACATCCAGGATTAGTTTTGGGAATAGATTTGAACATTTAGGTGTGGAAGAAATAAGGCTACAGAAGTATAATCCAGGGGTGAACATTGGTTCGGTGATCTTCAGGAAACAAAAGTCGTCTGGTTTAGAATTATGGCTTCAGAGTGACAAAAATAACCCAATTCCTTAAGACTCCATCCAGCTGTCCAACAAAGACGGTGAGGTCTGTGAAGACAAAAACACCACCACAAACATTTAGATTTCACATTTTAACACCCCAACCCCAACTTCTACACCTTGAATCCTGTTACAGCCTTACATTAGCTGAGCAGATCAATATGTAATGTGTATTTGACATACATTAAAGATTTTATTTCACCTGAAAAGGCTTTTTACTAAACTGTAATCATGTTAGCCACGCTAATCATGTTAGCAACGCTAATCGTGTTAGCCATGCTAGCACCGAGTACCATGTATCAGTCCTAGGCACATTCGAACCCTCCAAACCATGAATGTCCAACTTACTCAGCTTTGCAAGAACAGGCGTCAGTGATCTTGTCCACAGCTATATTTATGCTGACAGTGTGAGGATCTGCTGTTTTCCTCATTAACCGCTAGCTTTTTGTTGTGACGCGCACAATGTTGGAGGCATCATGTGGCTCAAACACCTTGATGTCGTCCAAAAAAGATGACATGAACTTGTTGGTTCCCCTGTTCATTGTCATGGCTGGTATTTTGTGAAAATCCGGCAGAAATGCTAAACTAATCGACTCAGAAATACTCTGCAGAGTCAGTGGAAATGAAAAACGCCATGTTTACATAGAAACTAAGCTCCACGAGGCTTTGTTTGTGAGACATGTAGCCATGTGGGATTTTCAAGGGCGTTTCTGGGCGGAGCTTGGTAAGGTCCATACTACAGTGTTGCTAATAATCAAATAATTATCAACTTGTTTACTCCGTCTCTTCAACCTAAGTTGATTCCCACAGTAATTCTCTGGGCTCAGACTATTTAATTAGCTTGGCATCAGCTCAGAGTTCTGTGATATGAATGGCCACCCATAGAGATTTCACTGCTAATAAAGTCCCATTGTGGGTTGTTAAAATAAAGATTGTAAAGGATGAATGAACCAGAAGTTGCAAAAATTAAAAAAATACTGGAAATATGTGTACAGTAGATGTTAGAAAGGGTTTTCAGACAGTCACTAAAATCAAACAGCTGAAACCTGCTAGCAGATTTTAAAACGCTGCAAAATATTGAAAGAGGGCTGGAGGTCCACCTTCTTGCAGGACAGGTGGACTGACTCAAAATGGTCAAGTGGAGACGTAAACCCAAAAGACTTGGGTGAGAGTTTGATCTACAAAATATTTACTCTCTCAAAGACCATGACTTTCTGTTTCACAGCTATGGACCATTTTAAGATGACTTAAAACAAAGAAAAAAATCCCAATAAAACCAAACACATTGTAGACTTCAGATATAGGATGTTCCCACACCTGATAGTCTGGTAGGTTTAGTCTGGGACTAAAATTGCAACATTTGTTGCATTTTCAGCTGCTGCGGTTCCTTTTATGCTGCACTAAGTCTAATGAACCGAACCTTTTGAAAAGCCTGTTACCCTCCTCACCTCTGGGGGCGCTGCACCAAGACCACTGAAGGGAATCCTGTGAAAACGTCTGAAGAAGACACTTCTTTCTTCACAAAATGTAAACAAAAACGGAGTGACGTCAGATTTTAGCAGCTGTAGGATTTTTCTTTCGTTGTTAATAATAATCAATTTAATTTATAATGCACTTTTCATTAATAAAAATCTCAAAGTGCTACATGGTGCAGCTAAAAACAGATAAAATCAACAATCAAAAACAATAAAATAATAGAGTAATTTAAAAGAGGAGTAGTCTTATCTAAAAAGAAAAGTTTTCAAGCCAGTTTTAAAATTGAACAATAATTGCGGGGCTTTTAAATAGTCTGGGAGAGAATCCATAAACGAGGAGCCACAGCAAAGGCTGCATCACCCATAGTCCTTAGTCTTGATCGAGGAAGGTGGAGAAGATTACAGGTTTGGGATCGTAAGGGTCTAGAAGGTGAATGTGAAGTGAGGAGATCCTTCAGGTGATCCGGTGAGGTTCCATACAGACAGTGATGGACGATAAGAGCAATTTTATACTGAATCCTATAAGTTACAGGAAGCCGGTGAAGCTCGTAAACAGTAGGTGTGATGTGATCAAATCTACGAGTCTCACTAGGATCCTGGCAGCTCTGTTTATAATGTACTGAAGCCTCTGAAGGTCTTTTCTGTGGACTCCAATAAGCAGCGAGTTACAGTAGTAACGTAATAGCGTGGATGAGGGTCTCAGCATCAGAACGGGAGACAGATGAACGAATTTTGGAAATATTACGAAGATGAAAAAAACAGGTTTTAAACAGGAGCTAAACAGTTTAAAACGTTGTTGGTGAAAGACAACGTGTCATTTCTCCAGCAGGTTCTCCAGCGAGATTGTTATTTACCCAGAATGCCCTGCACTATAGTCCACTTCCTGCTTTTGGAGCGGTCTTCGGTCCGTTTGGCGTTCACATATGCATCCAAACCGCAGCAGAGTTCACTTCAACCAAACCCAAACTGAGGTTTACAGCCAGACCAGTTTGGTTTTTTTAGTTTGATTATGCAAACACATCGCCACAAACAAACTGGAGTTTACATAAACCTTTAAATAAAGTGTTACCAATTTTACCTTGTTTTCCATGTTAATGAATGAACTTCTTGAGGTAAAGATGTAAAAACCAGCAGCTTGTGAAGGAGAAATACTGCTGAGAGCGATCTAATGAGAAAATATGGAAAAGCAGTCTTCATTGTGTCTTGAGAGTCTTTTCATTCCAGCCTTGATAATGAAGTGTCATTTCACCAGACTACATAATAGCTCATCAGTCAGTATTGAGAGCAGCTCACACGATGGATTCAATAACATGCTTCAACACACCACAGAAGAAGGAGGAAAGAAATGGTGTAACCGCATATTTTTAGCCGTGTGGTTTTATTTTCCGCTCGCCTCCTGCAGGGGAAGCACCCTGAGTGATTCTTTTTTCTTTTCCAACAACAAACATATCCGCCTCCCTTTTAGAGACAATACATGTGAGGCATGCAGACTCCTGCAGCCTCATTCCAGGAGAGATGCACTCAGCTTTATTACAGCCCAGCCTCTCCGCCTGCGCTGCTTCTCTGCTCAGCCGCCGTAAAAAGACGTCAGTCAGCTGTATTATCGGCCCGACTCTATTTCTGACCAAAGCTTGTAAAACATCCAGTCGGGTGGAGAGGAGCCTGCAGGGACGACCCTGAAAATCACAGACGATCCGTGTGGAGCAGGCATGTTAACGGTTAATGCTGAGGTGTCCAGGGGCCATTTGTGGTCCTGGACAATTCAAAAATGATAGAAATTTGACCTGAAGATGCAGATGGAGACTTTTTAATTTGTAATCAGGCTAAAAATTGTTAGCGACATAATTTACTTACACAAAAAAATGCAAAGTACAACAGAAAGCATTTGTGTTTTTATTAGGGCTGTATAATAATATTGATATCACAATATATATTGATATTTTCTTTCCTAGAAAAAAATCGATATTCAACAGCAAGTATCGTAACATCCAACTGTCACCTTGTTCCCTCACTGCTTGCTTCACCAGGTCATCAGGCTTAGAGTGAT
>CAEGAF010154782.1:0-11631 GCA_903067075.1 Micropoecilia bifurca
AATATCCAAGATACTCAAATCTGTGGTTGTAATGTAACAAAATGTGGAAAGCTTAACAATAAATGAATACTGTTGCAAGATACTGCATTCATCATTTCTAAAGTTAAGGTAGGATTTTCTAATAGGATTAGGCGTAGGGTTATAGTCAAACAGATTGAGGACGAAGAAAAAATACTCAAAGGATGAGGCAAAGTCTAGAATGCTCATGCCAAATGTTCTCTCCAAAAAGAGAAAGCTATTTTCCCATAGGAAATGGACAAATAAAGATCCTGAGCTCTTCAGACAGAAGAGTCCTCTTGGTGTATTTTACCCCCCTCAATATTCATGATCGTATATCATGGCTTTTACAAGGCTTCCCGTGCAGACCAGCTGTTAAACGAGAAAGAGGCACGTTAAAGTGGAAGTAATCTTAAACGATCACAGTTGTGCAGGAAAGCGGGACGACTCGAAGCCGCTTTGCCAGTCCAGTCAAACAAGACCGTGACCCTCAATGTATGCAAGGCCGCTTTGCCTGTTATTCCCTGAATGGAAAAAAACAAAAAAACATGAGCTGTGCTTTGTTTAGTTAATTTCCTCTTTTCTTTTCTTTTTTGCGTGAGCAAGTCTGTGTCAAAGTGCGCTTCATGGCAATCTATCCTCTCAAACATGTTTTATAGGGCTTTGGCTGCTTTGACCGGGGGTGTAAATGTGTCATACTTTATTAGAAATCCCAAAGAAGAGGGCTAACATTAATCACTGGCTCTTGTTTATGAAAGTCGTAAATGTTTCACTGAGTGCTTTATTGTCCTCTGCCAGATTTGGAGGCGCATATTGAGAGCGTTCAGTCCACCGCTCCGTCATGACGGCACCCTGGACCCCTCAGAAACTCTCTCCCTCTCGCTCCAGCTCTCTCCAAGGGCCTCTGCCTTGCATGTTGTCAGAAAGTATGACATCACCGTGCCCTTTGACCCAAGCAGTCCTGAGAGCACCGATTGGATGATTGGCTTATAGAGGACGTCCACATCGACTCCAAACTCAATTCTGCTGATGTCAGGAGCTATTATAACTGACGACATGCACCCGCAGACCAGGCCGGCGTGCTGGGCGCGACTGTGCAATTGTGGATGTGTGTGTGTGTGTGTGTACGGTAACGTGTGCATGTGTCCGCTGATGTGCAGTCATGTTCAGGGTTATATAGGTCAAATGTCTGAAACTGGAACATCTCCCAGCTGAAATACCAGGCAAAATGTCAGAGTCTGGCTCTGCGCGATCCCTTCGATCAATAGTTCAATTGGACATAAAGGCATTGTTGTAGGCGGTGGGCTGACATGCTCATCACAGCATCTGAGACACCTCACCTGTTTTCACCTTCAATTAATTATTCAGCTTGTAAGTTAAAATCAACAGCGTAGAGTCGTAATTTACAACTTCCCTTAGAATATTGCTGGAAATGTTGTATTGTATTCCCTGTGACACGAGTATGAAACCTAAAAAAAAAAAAACTCAACAGTCGACGGCTTTGTGCCAGTAAATCAACATGAAGGCTTTCTGCAGTATGGCCTCCGTTTCAAAATATATTATTGACAGGAAAATGTTCCTGCCACCTGGAAGTCATGAAAGAGAGTTGTTCTTTGCGACACAAAAACAGCAGTGTGCACATTTTATTTGACAAATTGAGCAAGATTCAACTTAAGCAAGAGTTTTTCCTCATTTATTTTTATTTTATTTTATTTTTATTAGGGATGTCCTGATAAGGATGTGTCATCCTTGATACCAGCAGAGTCCAATAGGACTAGAAATAATGATTACCTATATCAAACAGTTTCAGCTTTTGAAATATTTTCGATTTCACTGGGGAATCCCATTGCATTATGGAATAATGCATAATGAGCACATTATGCATTATTGTGCGCAATGTGTTCATCAAATTATGCTGTACACTTGAGCTCTTTCTTATCCAATATCCTTTTAAATATGAAATGTGATTGTTTGGCTTTGTGTAATAAAGAATACTGTAATTTGAAAAGCTGAGGTCAACAATATATGCAGCACATAGATTCTCTAGTGCTCCGACTGAGATAAGAAAAAGTAAAACCTTTTACTTTTTCTGTTATATTGCAAAAAACTTTGATATTATTGTTACGTACAAAACAGTTGTACTTTCATTCTCCGAGGTGTTTATGATGCTGCAGATTTCATTTTGTTCCAACGAGTTCTTGATGAAATTTCTTGCTGCTACTGCCAATTCTTTTATTATTATTCAGAGCAGCATTCAGCAGCGTCATTAACCTGTTGCTTTAGGTATTGATGATGCTCAACAATTTCACTTAAGTAATTCCTAGTTAATTCTCCTTGAAAACTTATAAGAAAAGTAGTTTTCCTGCTTCCTAATGGCCAGTGTTCAATTAAAAGTGCAACGTTACAACATGTTGAATGTACAAAAAAGAACAACATCTGAACAGAGGGGAAGGTGTAGCAGCTAATTTGATCTTTCCTTCACTGAAGTACAAAACCATTTTGATTTAAAAAGAAAAGAAAAGAAACTGATTTCACTGATGGCTATAATATTGCAAAATACAACATGACGTTGTTTCACACATAGGAAATCTTTCTTAGAGCCTTCATGTCTTCCTTTGTCATTTCTGTTGAGTCAGTGTTCCCCATAACGTCGCCTACCCTCCCTTTAAATAGGCCATTAATATACGGTATCTCCACCAGACGGCTCCATTGTAAAAACGTATCCTTTCACCACTGTCGCTTTTAGCTGTTCCCCTCCCCAGAAGTCCCACGTCAAAACGCAAAAACAGTCATAACGCCGCATCTCAAAAGGCGACTCTTTGCCGTGTGAAATCGCGACAAATCATGAATTCAACAGCCTTTCCCTCCTCCCACCCCGGTCACCCTCGTCTTCCCGCTAGTTAAATGTGGAATAATGTCATCTTAATGATTATTTTTTTGCAGTGTGCCATAACAGCATAATTCAGCGATGGTGTAATGATTTTTTTATGCCCCTGACATATTGTTTTGCAGGGAGTGACATAAAAGCGCGGTGACATGTGGCATTTTGGGAAAGGTCAGGCGCCCCATCTCGGCCGCCCGTCCATCTTCATAACGTCGCCACTTGTCATACGGAAACTGGCATCACCAATCTTTGTCTCTCGTCGTCTTCCGCTCCTATCTGCCTCTTTCCTTCCCCCCCTCCTTTTATTCTATTTTCTCCTCCTGCTCGTGTTGCTCTTTTATCATTCTGTAGCTCCTGGTTTAATAACGCAACGCCTTTTCGGTTAACTTGTCACTTTAGGGGAAAAGAAAACAAGGTTTCACACGCAGACGCAAAAAAAAAAACACACGAGGTTTGAGGCCTCGGGGTTTTGGCGCGGGGGTCCGGGGACCGCATGTCAACACCAGCTGTGAGGATCGCTGCGACAGAGAGAAGGGCTAATACTAATGTGATAAATACGTCAGCGCTCACTGCAGGCACTCTGTGCGTCTCTGAATTCGCTTGATGGGTTTTGAATTGCGCCGTGAGCCGAGCACTTTCGCCAAGAGGCTCCGAGGCCAAGATTTTGTCACGTTCCCTTCAAAACCAAGAAGAAGAAAAAAGAAAAAAAACATTAACTGAATTTAAAGGCCACAAGCCACAAGTCATTGAAAAACATTTAAGTTTTTCCTTCCTAAAAATATATATATTTTTTATCTCGTAGTGGATTGCAAAAGTATACTCACCGGTTTTTATGGTGTAAAACAGTGAGATGGTGATAAATCATTCCAGTTTTGTTTTTTGGTTTTTACGTCTGTAATGTCAAACCAAAAACAGATGTATTTTAAGGGAAAAGATGACTTTTTTCATTAGTTTTTATTGCACAGATTATCAGAGATTTCCTTCTAGACTCTGACTCAGCCAAAAACTCCCCAAAACTATTATTTTCCGTTTTTATGAAGTCTATCTTAACTGTTAATTTTGGGTGTTTGCTGATGCTCAATGTGATGATGAAAAAAGTCAGAAGGTCCGGGAGGCTTTGGGTTGAAATTGATGATCGCTTGTTAGTTTCTATTAATCTAATATGATTAGATAAAAATAAAATAAAATAGATATACTTTCTTGGTGCAAAAAAACTGTTACAAAATAGTCTACTTTTTACACAGTTTTAGTGTTTTTAGGAAGATTATGGTCTCCTTTATAACTGGAAACAAACTTATTTGGGATTAAAAATCTTTGAAATCGGCCATGGGTAATGAATAATTTTGGGCTTATGAGGTCTGGAGAACTCTTTGTAACCTTCGGCAGTGGTACCTTCATACTTTTTCATCCATTTTAACCTCTGAAAACCGTAGCAGAGGGTTACAAATGAGCAAAAGTCAGAAAAAAATTTCATATTGCCACAATATAAAGGGTGTACAGGATATTTTCTGTTTTCATTGAATGTTAAAAAAAACAAATTTGGAAAGCTTTACACTTCCCTCCCATTCCTCATGTCTTTGCTGCTTTTCTGTTGCCTTCAGCTCTTTCAGTTCGTCCACCTCTCTCTTAAGCACTGAATAGTGACTGAAAAAAAGTTTCTGCGTAAATGTTCGTGTTTAATTGAAAATCATGTCATTTTATGCCATGCCAGAGTGGAGATTTCCTGCCGGTTAAGGTAAACGGAGATGTAAAAGCCTATGCAAATGCGTTTCATCCGCACGTAGGGTTGCGGATTCGTCGGGTCAACCGGAGAGCTTCTGTGTGTTTGCAGGTCGCACAAGGCCATGACGGGTGAGTGAGGTGTAATTTCCCGGCAGTATTACTCAACACTCCCTTTCTGACAGCTTTAATGGTGATGGCCTTATTATAGAGAAGGCATCTTTCGTGTGCGTGTGTGCATGTGTGTGCGTGTGTGTGATCATTCTAATGGTGACGGCCATATTATAGTGAGGAGAAGACAGCTAAAAGGCCGGGATTTATCTCACGTTAACTGACATACGAATAATAGGGCAGAAAATGCTTCATCCCCTCAATATGTCTGAGTGTGTGTGTATTGTAGAGTGTGTTTGAATAAATGCTTGTTGAAATAAGCGCAGTTGTTTCAATTTGATTCTCGAGGACCTGAAGCATTTGCGGGCGTGTCAGGAACTGTGTTTCCATTAACCGAAGAATTGCGCAAATTTAAATCACGAAAATAAATCAGCTTAATTGAAATGTGGCAATGTCAAAAATATTGAAAATATAAAAAGTTGTTGAGGTGGTTTTCCTCTCGTATTGAAATAAATGTATATTCTTGAAGCACTTACTTTCACGTCACACGAGTCACGTGCCAGATGTCGCCACGAGACGACAGGAAGTACTTTTCTTTTGGACAGTGTGGAGCTAACTCTACCAGATCTCTCACAGCATCGCACAGTTTGTAAAAGGTTGTACGTCGTTCGATCGTGCTGAATCCATTGCTCTAATGTGAAATCGCCGTCTATGTAGCCGCTCCCGAGTGGGCGGGGCTTGTCTATACAACGCCTGAATAAGACGCCGCCGTCCTTCAATGGTTAATGAGCGCTAGCTAGCATAGCAACATAGCTGAATTATTTACATAATAATTTAAATAATATTAATTATTATTAATATTATATTTACATAATATTTACATAATTTTACATAATAATAATAACATCTCCTGGAACTGTTTCTGCCCATCGTCGCCATGGTTTTCAATAACATATCTCGGGAACGAGCTTATTTAATTTTCTTTCCTATTTAATGTTAATGCCTTGATTGTGAAATTGTGGGGGGGCAAGGGGGGGGTCTGTTATATTACAAAGCGCAACTTCAAATCTTCCATACTTGAAGCATTAAGAAAATAAACTGAACACATGAACCAGTGTTTCATTTTTTTAATATGTCATTATCATTGCTCTGGTCTGATTTACAGTCACATAAGTCCTTGTCTCGCTCCTCCATCTCTTCCCCCGCCGCCTCCTGCCCCTCCCGTCTTTCACCACACTGTTAGCTAATCGGGTCGTCCGTCTCGTTCTCAGGGCACAACTTGCTTCCTGTAGCTGCAGCCTTTGACAGCACCTGCTGAGCCGTTGCAGGAAAGGAAAAGGGCTGCGTTTTGCGTGCGGTTTTTCAGGAGTGCTAACGGATAGCCTGTAGTTACACTACAAGAGTGCACTTGCTGCCAGAGCAGGTTAACCTCTTCCTCATGTTACACAACTAGGTTTGAGCCGGGCCGCGTTTATTTTCTCCACAAAACTAAATCACTCATGACACATTTGTTTTTAGTCTCTCTTTCTGTTTAGACACATGTCTACACACTCTTGGGGTGCCAGTATATTCAACTCAAGAAGCAACATAATTAGTGACACAGACTTCAGAATTTATAAAAATGAGATGACATTCGTCTATAATTTTTATTAAAAGAGAATCAGTATTCTAATTGTATAGATAAATTGAAGTTTTTTAAAAAAAAGTTCTTTTATCACTGGACAATAGTTTGATTGGTCCATATATTGTGATTTTGTGTTTGTGTACCACATGCAACATTATTATTGTTTAAAGTTAATTCTCTTCTCCTGATTTATGAAAACCAGTGCAGTGGATAGAACCAAATTCGAATGAAGAGTCTGCATCTACAAAGACATATTGTGTATGTTTTTGGGGTTTTTTGCTTTAAACTTTCACAATTTAAACACACATACTCTAAATGGTTTCCTTAATTCTGGAGACATTTGTGTACCATGGAGCTTCATCACGCAGCGGCAGGAGTCAGAACACATGTAGAAGATGCCTTAAACACGTGTGGCCATTCGATTTGTGTTGCATAATGGTGCTTTATGCTAAGAATGTTCACCCAGCAAACAGCAGAAGCACTTGATCCTGAAGGATCCGGCTCTCATCTCATTCTGCAAACAAGCATGCTGCTGGAGAAGCAAATAAGCCGTGTTTATCCTGCGTCATCACACCGTTCCTGCCCCCTCCTTTCACAGAATGACAAGTTCCGCTAATACTTCCCCTAAACGGGTGGCATATCTGATTAACACAAATAACCCAAATTATTTCACGATTACCTTTCTTTCAATAAATACAGCTATATTGTTCCTGAAGAACCTTTAAAGAACACACAACATTCACAAAGGAAATGTAAAATCATCCTTGATGTTTATCTTCAGTGTCACAGGGAGTGAAACATGTTTGGATATGTAAAGAGTTGCATTGTGTGTCCACAGCTTCATTTTTACATCCAGATATTGCTCTTATTTGCATACCATTAGATGAGTGCCCACTGTAGAAAACATGCTGCTTAACAGAACAATGCTGTCGCAGCATAAGTGTAAGTGCGAAATAAGACTTAGTCCAATGTATGTACTACGTATAAATCTAAGTATTTATCTGTGGTTCTATCTGAGTAACAACTTCACAAAACAAAGAAATGCAGATCTGTCACATCCTGTGTATACCGTAAGCCTTCATGATAGAAGTTTTGATTTGTCTGCTGACATCCATTCCTTTTGATGCGAGATGAAAGAAATGGCATAGGTATTCGTCTGTGTTCAGAGCCGTGAGCTGGTTTTGTAGCAGAGCGGTTGATTTTTTTTATTTTTATTTTTATTTTTGATAATATAACTCAAGAAGAGGAGAGAAGCAAAGCTGTAGCCCAACTGGCAAAAAACAAAAGACAGGGACCGATACGAGAAACACAGAGCCAGACAATCAGTTGCCTGCATCACAACATTCATTGCCACAGCTATTTGCAACAATTGCCCCGCAGCAGTTGGTTTAGGCAAAAAGTTAAGATCAAATGCAATAAAATGATGAAAAAGAGATGTGAAATAATGTTTTTAAAACTACTGAATCAAAACGACTCTGAAGTGTTTGAGATTTGCATGCTTTTTTTTATTGAAGTTTGTAAGAAACTTTTAATTTACATGATGTAAGAAGGCTGGTCTGTTAAGTTCTGACTCATGAAAAGTGTAATGGTTTATAAGAATAAATAAATAAATGATAGGCTAAGAACACTAACACTAATTTGAGCCAGAGTAGCGTATCTAGCTAACGTGACTTATCAGTGGTTGGATTTTGTTCCTTCAGCTGCCTCCTCCCACCATTACTGTGTTAAACCCAGATAATTTTGTCCGTTCAAGCAACGTGTTGGCCTTTTACAGTAGCTAATTTACGAGATGCCTCTTATCTTTCTCTGGGAGGAGGGGTGGGGGGAGGCGGTATAATTTCCAGGACTGCACATGTTCAACACAGCACGGTGAGTTAAAGTCAAATCTAAAGGGGTATTTATTAACCAATCAATATTTATATGTAACTAATAGTGCCATTTGCAGCACAATAGTCAGCAGCCATGTTTGCATTGTACCCTGAGGGGATTCTTGTGTTTTATTAGCTAGCATTGCTCCAAAAAAAGGAGCTAATTCCTTTTCTCATAACTTACAGTATTTTATTATTTTTTTCTTATCATGTTTACATCCATGTCTTAAGATCTCCGAGTTTTCTGTTCGGATCCTCCGTCAGCCCACGTGTCCTCTAATCTTGTTTGTCAGAACTAAATGAGCTGCCCCAGTGAGGTGTGTTAGCTGCTAATGAATTTATTGCTTGATAAGTCGGGGGGGGGGGGGGTGAAGGAGGAGGAAAGGGGGACACGAGCAGTAACAATTTACTGCTCTCATAAAGTGCTGGAAAAAAAAAAGAATGATGTTATTAACCTTTACTAGTTGATGTGTACTAGGTGGTCCCGACTGATGTGGTGTTTTTGGGTCAGCAGGAGACGGGGTGGGGCAGGGGGGATGTTCTGTTTTTGGGGTGGTGTGTGTGTTTGCATGGCTACTGTCTGCATGGGATTTTATGCGTTAGTTGTGTCTAAATAAGTGTTTCCCCGGTGCAAGGGAGGGAACAGCAGCCGCAATCAATTAATCGTTAATCGTTAGCATGTGATTTCAGTTGCATCCAGACTGACCGGAGACAATAAATACATATAGTCAATAAAACGGCAAAGGACCATGGGATAGGAGCGGGCTGACACATGAGCCAAGGTGCCAACATCATAAGCGCAACCATAAACCTGGAGCCGGTTATGGCTTTATACTCTTCGTTCTTATCTGGACTCACTCAATTAAATGAAGAGAATAGGAGAATAGGAGGTGAACGAAAGCTGGACATCCTTCAGGGGAAGAGGAGACATGATAAGAGGAAAAGACAAACACAGACATCAAACAGTGGCGACTTTCTCTTTCAGGGCATTGGGACGCACGCCAGACCTGCAACTCTGCAACTCTTTTTTTTTTTTTTTCTCTGTGCCTTCAAACAGTAAACCATTTCCTCCATGGTTGCACACTCAAACGCTCTCCGCCGGCTAATAGATACTGGGCTAATGCCTGGACTCCACAATAAAGAATAAAGATGGATAGATAGGGAGGGAGGCAAGAGGAAGAGAGAGGAAAGAAAGAGTGAAGTGAGTTATGAAGCAAGACCCAGGGGGTTAATTTCTCACCGGCAGTTTTCGTACCCCGGCGGACACGCGCGCCGAGGCTGACGCCGGGCCACGGCCAGCCGGTAGCACGCTAGTTAAAAGTGAATAAGTTTATGGCCGGCGTAGGCCCCTCATACATCAAGGAGCAGTTTGTTTAGCCAGCAGGGTGACAGGGTACAGTAACATGGGCAGGACCACAGAGTGGCTACAGCTGTGATAAATGGGGGATTACTGGAAGGATGGTGTCGCTGCATCTGTGTGTGTGTGTGTTTTGTGTGTGCGTGTGTGTGTACGAGAGAGAGAAGAGGGAGACATCAAAGCGTGTTTTTTAGCCCTGAGATTAATGGCAATTCCAGTATTTGATCTAAGTGATTTTTTTCTTCCCCCCCTCTATTTGAAGAATGCCTTTTTGAAGCTGTAAATATTGCAGACACCCCTCGCGACACGGCTCCCGCCGTACACAGTGTGAAAGGATCTCTCCCTCCAGTATTGACAAAACAGCTTATGGCTCTGAGTGTAAAGTTTTAATTGGTGAATCTTTCTTTGCCGTCTGCTTCCATTCCAGCAGACTACTTGTAAGAGATCATCATTTTTGGATATTTAGGATTTGACGTTGAGCACAGCTTCATAAAAAGAGCTCACAGATAAGCACTTTATGTTTCACTTTTCGTAGATAGAATCACAACATGCTTTACAAAGATACAGATATTGGCTTAATATGAAACAAAGAGCAGATGGCATCATAAGAGCATCATAAAGACCAGATAACACATTAGACCAATCAAAAATGAAGTTGTGCACATGGAGGCGTTTAGAGCAGAGTTAAGTTTGAATATTTCATGACGTACATCTAAATTCAAGGCAATTGTGAAAGAAAAACATGTCAAAGAGTGAAGAACACCTGAACAACATTACCTAAAATACAATACACAGTCGGAGTTACAATGCAGTTAATTGTTTAAAAAAAAGGAAATCTAGCATTTCTCTAACACAATATTTTACACTGCAGCCACATTCACCAAATCATGCATTTATCTGTCACTATGCAGACTCTGGAGGTTACCTGTCTTGCCCAGAGTCACGCTGACCTGTGGCTGGTTAGGAAACAGAAATCAAATCCACAATTTTTCATGCTCTCCCGGCTGAGCCACGATCGCAAACTAAATTCAAGCTGCGACTCTGCGGCGACGCTACAAAACCGTACTCTCTGTCAAATCCGATTGAACTTGATGTATTTTGTAAATAAAAATGGTCAAAAAAAAAAAAGCCAGATTTCCGACTTTGGTAGAGAAGGCTGCAAATGTAGTGAAAATCTGGAGCGAGCTTCAAAAACAACCGGAACGCTGAGTTCCCACCATTTAATTTCTAATAACTGGAACATTGTTGTATTTAACGTTTATTGATGGTTTTGATGACGGCATTTGGCAAAATGCAGTGTCCATCACTTGTTTCATAATTGGCTACTGTATTATGTTTCTATGGTGTAAAGCACATTGAACTGCCTTGCTTCTGAAATGTCCCACACAGGCAAACCTGACTTGAATTCACTTGAAGCAAAGTATCTTTCTGTCACTTTCAACCAATCCTATTACTTTACGAGTTCTTAAAAAGCCTCAACTCTCTGGTTTTCCATCCGTCCTTCACATCACCTTTGCTTCTCCGTGGTCCGCCCTCATGCCAGCCTCCGCCTTGCACCGATCCAGCTATGACTCCAGCTGTACCACTGCGCGGAGAAACAATGAGCCAGTGTGGGAGTGAGTTGCACTGCGCTTCTATGAGGATGCAAACAATAGACTCATTATTGCTTGACCGTGGAAAAAAAAAAAAAGACAACAAAAACTGCTCTGGTTTGTTTGCTAAATCCGCCGGACTCCCTCCGTCGCCGGTTAGTCGAGCGAGGCAGCCAGAGGGGCAGAAAGAGAAGAAGGCCGTCCAGATCCGGAGGCAGTCAGGGTGATAAATAAATAAATGGGTAGATAGACAAGGAGACAAAAAATAAAAAGCAGGTAGACAGGCAGGGCACGAGCGAAGCCCCGCTACCCGTCCTGCCTCCATTTCTCCACCTATAACTCACTTTTCTCGCTCTCTGAGAGAGGAGGGTGGGGGGGGGGGGGGGGGTAATAAAAAAAAAAAAAATAAACAAATGGCAAACGGCAGTGGAAGGGGTGGACTTAAACATTTAAGTGAAAGGTGGTCCAGTTTGGAGAGA
>CAEGAF010154793.1:0-50562 GCA_903067075.1 Micropoecilia bifurca
ATTACATCAATAACCTTTTTTTTTCAGGACGGAAAGCTCAAAAGTTCACCAGCTCTGATTATTTAGAAAGTAAGTTAAAAAGAGCCCGTCTGATAAAATATAATATACCAGAAGATCTAAAATAGCATCACATCAGGTTAAAATCTAAAGGAATTTAAGAATGGATCGGAAGCACAGTCAATGACATCTATTAGTCTGGAAGGGGTTACACGATCTTTTCTAAGGCTTTTAGATCACAGCAAACCATAGTGAGAGCCAATGTCTATTATTTAATGGGGGGACCATAGAACCATAGTCAACCTTTCGAGAGTTGGACGACCTACCGCACTTACTCCAAGATCACAGCAATGACCCGTCCAGAAGGTCAGAACAATTTCTAAGAATAAAGCATAAACTACTGCAGGTCTTACCTCTGTTGAGGTCAGTGTTCATGATTCAAAACTAAGAAATACACCAGACAACAAATAGCATCAAAAATAGAGCTCCAAGTTGAATCTTGATGGACTCTGATAATTTGTATCGATGGAAGACATACACCTCGAGTGTCCCATAATATCTGATGTAAAAACACAATTTTGGTAAGTAATACAATACTTATAGTGAAATATGATGGGGTAGTATAATAGCCTTGGCTTTTTTTTACTGCTTAAAGACAAACAGTTTGCTGAAACAATGGCATCATGAATTCAGTTCTCTAGCAGTAAATCCTGAAGGAAAATGCCAGCTGATCAGTTTGTGACCTCAAGCTCCATCACACTTTGGTTAAGATGATTTGAAGCAAACTAACAACTGCAGCTCTGAGTGGCACCAGAAATACTTTTGCACATTACTGAACATGTATTACATTGGAGTTCATAACGGTACGTGCTTCTTTTTACTAAACATAGGCTCAATCACTCATGTACATGCAGAAGAGAAAATTAAAGAAATACAAACAAATTTGCAAAAACCCCAAATTAAACAAATGTGAGTAAAAGGCCAAATGTTGACAAGGTTTCACACCATAGACATCGATACGGAAATACACGCACAAACGCACACAGACAACAAGGAATGCAGATAACGGCAGTGGTTGGATATGCTGGTTAGACTACATCTAAACAACAAGAAAAAAAAATCAGCCTCAGAGGCAACCCACACTTCTGCTCACACACTCACATTCACACACGGTATGCTCTACGCTGACGAGTGACCATACACACAAACTGCGCTCAACAGACACGCATCCTGAAATGACGCGGTTGGAGCATACCGCTAATGGAATTAAGCCTAGAAATGTAGCGCTTGGTTAGGCAGATAAGACTAAAGACTCAGCTTCCTTCCAAACAGAGTGTGAGTTGGGGTTGGGGGGAGCTGGGGGGTGTCAGACAAAGAGAGGCTGTTAACATGAAGGCCAATATACAAGGCTTCAACTCTGCTGAGAAGGTGAGCGATGAGACAGAGATTACAGACAAACAAAGGATGCATAAGTTCTTTGGGTCTATAAGTGGGTTAATTTGTCAGAGTGCATGTGGGTTTTCATATCCTGAAGAACAGAAGTAAGAAACTCCCACCTGCAGTCTAGCAGCTGTCGGTGGTGGGCAAAAATGATATGGCGAAATGGCTTTTTCTGATGAAATAACAGGCTGCTTTAAACATGCACTGGTGATGTCACATGTCAGCTGATTCTGTGACTAGTTTAATAGGATGTAAAGGAGAAAATTAACACCGTCAACATTTTTGGGAATCACCTTTTGCAGCTGTAAGTCTGTTGAGGTAGGCATCTCACCCAGGAGCCTGGGAGTCCAGCCCTGGGAGGGCAGTGTCCTGCAACATTTAAAAGCATCCCAACCACCTGGACCGAAAGGCTTAATTACTTCTTCAGAATGCAGTCCAGCTGCACAGAGCACAGCTGATGACCTAAGCATTTGATTCAGGTGTAATGAAGATGCATAACTGGAGTTTTGCACATCTAGACATGGAATTTTTTTTAGGCCTAATCAGAATGGATGGATAACATCAGTGATCGATTTTTAGATCTGGCAACAGATTCCCGTTTGGAACTGGGTGTTGACTCTCTAACGAATGAAAATACTTCAATCATTGTATTGTCCTGCTACATCATGAACTTTAAATTGGGCATGTATAGGAGAGTCTCTTAACCTTGATTTTCTTCTTGCAGCTCTTCTATAAAGGCCAGACATTTGCATCATACTGTTGACAATTTCTCTAAATCTGAGCTGTGAATCTCTCTTTTTTACAAAAATGAAGCAAGTGAAAAGTTGGCCCTGGAGTCTTTCTATAGGTACAGCACTTATATCACCGTTCTGTTCTATTTTGGGATAAAATTTCATGCAAGTACGCAATTCTACGAGATAATGCACTAACTATGAAAAACTGTGAAAAAGTATGGCTGAACACACACATACTATGTTTGTGTGAAAGTGTGTGTCTGCAGAAAATAGTGATGCTGGGACATTCACCATCACACATTCAACACATTGTTACAAGACACACACACACACACACACACACACACACACACACACACACACACACACACACACACACACACACACACATTCTCAAATGCAATCCTACACAAATCTTAGACAATGTGAGGGGTAGAGAGAGAGATGTCCACTGGGATCGCATGAGGAGCAAGGAGAAAAATAAGTAGACTTTTTGCTCTTCTCTACTCAGGCCACCTCTTTTTCACCACCCTTTCTCTTTTCTGTCCTGTTATTCCTTTACACATACTCTGTCTGGCACTTGTATTTAGAGTTGCAAAACTTCAAAATTATTTTTCACTTGAGATCAATAAATGTCATATATTTTATATATGTGGATATATATAAAGAGAGATACATATATATGCCTATCTCCAGCTAACATTCCAGGTATATATGCGTGTGTGTGTGTGTTATGCTCATTGCAGTGCCTCAGAGTAGAAAAGGATGCAAGATGCTCAAATAACCTCTATAATTACAAAAAGCGAGTAATCAAAGTTGCCCAAAAAAGGTTGTGAAGTGGCACTCAATTGTGACTTATTGAACTGAAGACAAGCTGTGTGTTTTTTTCTGCAGCTGAAACCCTATATTACATGCACTGTGCAAAAAGATGGATAGCATTCTTTTTATTACCGTCTCACTAAATCAGACTACACATTTGCTGTTTAAAATCAGGCAGGTTACAGAGATGAAAACCACAGATGATTATGTAATGTAAGCTTCTGTTATTAATGTTTCCACAATCTTAGGGTAAAAATGAGACATGCCTGTTATATTTTTCTTTTGGAAAAATCTAAAGAAATTAGCCAAAAAAAAAAAAATCTGGAAAAACATATTTGACCTCCTCAAGTCTGGTTAATCTTCGAGTACAATTCCCAGAAGTCTGAAGAAGCCACATTCATCTGATCAAACAATTATATGTGAGTGTAAACAGCATGGGAATGTCTTGGCACTGTAGTGTGTGCAACATATTTTAGTGCGAAAGCTTTCTATCACCCCAAATGAAAATAAAAGACGTCAGCTGAAGCTTATAAATACACAGTTTGCATAAACAGTCAGCAACAAAGACTTTAACTGCTGTATCAGACCTGTAAAGAATTAGTCAGAACATTTTCTCATTAAATTTGAACTTTTAATGTGCAAGGTTGGGCAGGATTACCAAAATGTATTCTAAAGACTAATGTAGCTAAGTCTATCGTTATATTCTGATGAGCAAGACAGAAAAACGTGGAAGCCTGAGAAGAAAACCCAAACTGTGGAGTGCAGGAGTGGCAGCATTATGTTATGGGAGCTTTTTGCTGCAGGAGAGACTGCTGCACTTAACACTGTATGAACATCTTAAATATAATTATTAGAAGTAAACAAATTATTTCAGGTGTTTATTTAATAGAATAATGTTGGCAATTCTTACTGACTGTTACAGGAACAGTTTAGTCTGATCTAACGTCAAATGCTGAGAAGAAGAACAAACACATGTGAAATTAGACGTTTCACAAAAAGTGATAGTTCAGAGGTGGAAAGAGCCATCGAACAAAAAAAAACCAAGAACGGACTGACAGATAAAAAAAAGTGCAAAAACAGAAAAAAAAAGAGACGGTCCGAATGCAAAGAGAAGGAAAAGCACACAGAAGGAGACATGGAGGGAATTGGCGTCGGTGGTCAGATCTAATCCAGTGAGCATGTCTGTTGTCCTGGAAAGGAAACCCAATTATATGGCACTTCCACTGGCCCAATGGCTCTCTGTGTGTTTGTGTGTGTGCGCAGAGAAGGTTGGTCTCATTAGGCTGACTGACAGCTCCCATTTTTCCACAGCACTTTCCACCCATTTGAAAACTCACACACACACATGCATGCACATAAATGTTGGGTCCAGGGGTAATTTCTCAAACAGTATTTCTCTCTTTGAAACCCCAATCGCCATAGCTGCAATTACTGTAAAAGGGATCCAACCTCCACATACACACACAAACACACACACGCACACATGCATGTGTGCACACACCCCAGAGGAAGTGAACTAAACCTTCCACCTTTAAAAAGCAGTGTGGTAATTTCAACACCACCACAGGAGAGGTGGCTTTACATTAATTGTGGTTTATGCTGTCATGTCAGCGTGTCAAAAATGTGAAGCATGAACATGTCATGAAATTCAAAATTGAGATCAGGATTTACCTCATTTTCCCGTCTTTCCTCTGGTACATTTAAATTTTTGTATGCATGTAGTTGATCCTCTCCCTCTGCAGATCTGGAGTAAATTAAACTTACAAAATTTTACAGGCAAACTGTCAGGTACCTAAACTTATTTGGATTATAATTATGTGACGTGTTGGGGGTTCTTACAGGATTTTTTAAATGGTTGCACAGACTTCTAATTCTGTTCTTTTGAACCACTAAGCCAGAATCCATGGCACAGCACTGAAGAGGTTCACATTCTATCTGAAAGATAAAACTTTCTTTGCTTTTACTGTCTTGACTTAAATGCTTAAATAATGAAATTACTGCTGTAAATATTGTTCCTAACATCAAGGAAAAAAGGTAAAACATATACATTTCTTACTAGATATGTTTTGTAAAGGACCTCAATTTGCCAAACTAATATGTATTGAAAAAATATATAAATTACTTGGTAAAGTATCTGTAATAAATTAAAGTATTGGAAGGCAAAAATATTGAACACATGAATAAGCAAAGTTACAAAAACAAAACACAGAAAGCCAAGAAAATGCCTGGAATCTGTTTTTAGGAATATTTAGAAATATACCATAATGGGTACAAGCAAATAAGACTTTAAATACCTTCACTCATTATTGCAATACATTTAGAAGTATTTTTAAACTTCTGAATGTTTAAGTGGAGACTATTGGGGGCATAACACGGAACAGAAAAATATAATTTTACAATCCATTAATTACCAGAAGACCCGTCCAAGATTTCTGACAGATGAGTGAAAAAAATAAAATATAGATTTTGAAAAACTTGGAATGAGGTCTTTCAAAAAGACAGCAAGGTGCTCAAATAAAATGGCTTCCAAAAACACCTATTATCCAAATATCCACAGCTCTATTGTGGTAGATTTAGACAAGCCAATAAAACACTGATGGAACATGGTTATGCCAGGTGAGAACACCGTGGATTTCACTGCACAGAATATTTTGTGGATGAATTGAAAAACTTATTCCCCCAGAAACACTGTGCCAACAGTAAACTTTAGAGGTAAGCGTATCATGGTATGGAGCTTTTTATGTCACTGGCAGAATTTGTATTACTGAAGAAAGGATGAAGGGACTGATTTATTACGACATGCTTTATTAGGAGTCTGTAGAACAGCAGCCTCAAACTCCAGTCCTCAAGGTCCGGAGTCCTGCAACTTTCACATGTCTTTACTATAGCAGACTTGGCTCTAATATTAGATCATTAGCAGAGCTCCATAGAGCTTGAATGTGTGATGCAGTTTCACCATTTAACTCACATGTTTAGAAGGGATACATCGAAAAGTTGCAGGACTCTGGGACTCGTGGACCGCAGTTTGCAACCACTACTGTAGATTAAACAAAAATGGATTATTTATAACCATAATGATCTGAATTACACAACCAAGGAAGCTTTCAATCGGTTGCAGAGGAGCAAAACAAAAGTGGCACAAAAGCTGAGCCAATTAACTGACTTGAAGCCAATTCAATAATTATGAACATAATTTGGGACTACATTTCATGAAATAGGGTCCAAGAAACTTGATTATTTGAAGACAGTGTGTGTGGAGCAAGGGGGCCGTTTTGAAGCTTCTCAGTAGAAAATTGTCTTTTTTTATTGAGTTTTTAGTGCATTTCAGTGAGTGTGTCCAAAATGTGTTTGTGCAATCACACTTCACAGCATAACCTAATTTATGGACTTTTTAGAGCTGGCTCTTTGCATATGTTGACTACTTGGGTGGCAGCTGAAATCTAGTGGAATTTTTAGAACCAATAAGCAGATATTCACTGAAAAAAAAAAAATCAGTAACTCACAAGTCATTAGACACAAACTCTGAAAAAATGGGGATGAGTGTTTGACAGCCTGAGGATTGACATGGTGATGTCAAAGTCGATAGAATCAGAGGAGAGGGTAGTGTTCAACATGGACTACAAAGTATCCACAAGCTGTTTTTTGTGACTTTCCTTTCTTTCATCTGTCTCTCTGTGACAGCTTTTGTACTTGTATTAAAAGATACCCTCTGAAAGCTTTGCACAGACGTAGATTTTATTTTCTACCTAACAGAAGCACGCTTATTTGACAATGTCTTTGCGACTCGCAGTACATCAGTGCAAAATGCTTTGGAGCTAATGCACAAGATTCTCTCCATCTGTAATGTATTTTGACAGCAGAGCTTAATGATGATGACTTTCAAGTGTGACAGCGCTGGATTTAGCAGAGTGTGGGTCTCTTCAGTATGTTTGTGTGTTAAAACCATAGGATTTGATAAATGATCTGTCTGAAGCGGTGTCCTTTAGATGGGATGTTTTCCCCAAACAAGGTCTAAACATTTATCATGTGTACCCGTAAATGGATGGCTTGAGGGACGGATGGTTAGACAGGTGGCTTAACGCATGGGTGGGAGGATGCATGGATAGGCGAAGGAGTGGGCGATAGCGAAACATTGGATTGTGAGGAGAGGCAGAGTGGGATGGGGAGGTGAAAAGCAAACTCAAATGAAGGATTTTGCAGGTTTATGAAAGGAAAAATACAGAACAAAAACTTTTTAAACAACTTAGACGTTGTCAAGATGAGAAAAACAATTTATCTTTCTCAAAGATTTTGTCAGCTTGCGTTGAATAACATGCATTTAAACTGCGACGTTGGTTTTCCACGACAGTAATATTAACTTATCCTGTTATTGTTGGCTTAAGGCCTGTAATTTCAACACATCTCATGTTATGGATAAATAAAAACCTGTCAAAGAAAAAAATAAACCTAAGATGTCATGTTTTGCTATCCCTCTCTTTTGCTTTGAGACACTAAATTATGGGTGAGTACCATTTCACCATGTGTCCCTACCACTTAGTCATGGCCATTCACACTGAGGGGTGGCTGACTACAACCATGCAAGTTATTTGCTAGCTACAAAATATTTCGGCAATCAATGTAATGTATCATTTCACATATTTTATTCAACTGAGATTGGCAGCACAAGCAAACAATTTAGTCAGTTTAGTAATTAATAGAGTGTCTAATTTGGCAACTTCAGATGTGGTATAATTTGGTATCATATGCTTTGAAAAAACTCAACAAAAGCATATCAGTATTGGCATATGGGAACACCGGCAAACATATTAAAGAAACTGGTAACACGTGTGAACCATTATTACATGAATCAGTTGGAGGACAGGATGAAAAGTCTGATATTAAAGTGAAACATTATATTAAAGAAATAGAAGCAAGAAGGAGAAAAGAGAATGAATAGGGACTGAAAAACACAAATTCATAGTATAAGAGGTCAGAAGAAACCATGGGGAGAGGAAGGGAGATGGATGGCTGAGGGAGGAAGTGGAACGGCCGACAGAAGGAAAAGGGAGAACATATGTGGAATAAACAAATGAAGGGAAGGTTAAGCTGTGGTGGTCAAGCGAACACAGATTAAAGGAAAAAGAATTTTAAGACCGCCTTCTTTCTCTGCTCTGGGTGCTTTATTTACTGTGCCCTCTTCTTTTTTTGAGTTTTAGTAAATTGTTACTTTTCTACTCCATGTTATGGATTAAAAACACAGATAACAATGTGTCTATAAAACAAGACAGAAATGAATTAAATGAATACAAAAACTTTCACTTCTTTTGGTATTTTGACAATTATTTGGGCTTTTTATGTACAAGATAATTTGCTAATGTTTTAATTATCTGTTTTTAAAGAAGATTGATAAGCTTTTTGATGGTTTTAGCTCTGCTCTTATGCATCCATGAGTCTATGCAAACCCAGGCCTTGATTGCATATTAGTCTTAGTAATTACAAACACAAGAGTCTATATGCCAATGTTCAGCTACTTGTATACATGCTTTCATGTGAGTAGATGCATCTGACTGTAAATATGAGTTCTCATGCATGGATACATGCACTGAAACATGGTCGAGTGGAGTTTGGCAGAATCCATAAAGGGCAAGTCCACCATAGCTGATGCAGTTACGTACAACGAGTTGAAAACGGAGCAGTCTGAAATTGTTTTTATCGCAGTTATCGGACCGTTGCTTTAATTGCTGCTCAAGTCTGAGTTCACATCTCTATGAGGGAACAGTGCCACAAAGAGCCATGGGAAATAAACAAATTCACTGAACATTTACAGATGTACAGAAATTTTTATTCTGATACAACTTCAAGTGAGTGAAAGAAATAGCCTAAGCTATGATTTACTGTTTCATATTTAAGACCACCTAACCTAAGGGTGGAAGTGGGGGGATATGGAAATAGGAAAAAAAACAGGGTCTCAAATTGTTGTTTTTGAGCAATTGTTTGTGTAAAATACACTAGAGTCAACGAGTCAAACTTGAATTTACACTGAAGAAAGAGGTAGCTTATACTGCACACACAATGTGTTTACCTAGGGAGTAGTGGTGGCTAAATAGCCATTTCTCTGGAGCACTGATGCATGTAGAGAAAAAAAAAGAACAGTTAAACAATACAGATGTGCTGATGTTTCCTTCACTGTGGAAGTTGTGCGGTCATAGAACCTCAACCTGGTCGATGTGCAGCATATTAAAGAATGAAAGAGTCATGGATTAAATTGGCTCAGTAGAAGAACAATAATCCCAAACAGCAGATCAGAGAAGCAAAATCTTAAGGCTGGAAACCTTTGGATTCAGTCTGTTGTTATAATTCAGTCATGACCTCTACCATTATGGAGACTTGATAACACTAAAAGGTTCTAAATGCATTTATTTTAGAGCAGTTTTTAGAACCATAATTTTTTTTAAGTCCATTTCCTCAATTAAACTCATCTTTAAAAATGAGGTTATCCCACTGTAGCGGAACATGAATTTCCTTTAAGAATCTATTCACTTGTGTACAAGGAATGAGAATACGTTTGGAGAACATGGTAGGTGCAATTCTGTTTGATGTGTAAGCAATTTCAGTTCGTCTTTCCTATATTATTTCAGATGGTGTAACTTTTCATTTTTGCTCCCTCAAGCCGTTCATGTGCTTTCCTTGATCTTCAAACATCTACTAACCGACAGCTTTTAAAAATTCACTTTCAAAGCCCACACTAGAGCTTCCCCTTTCTTGATGTCTCTTGGATTGTCTGGCACCCACAATGCTCCTTACATCTGATCACACTGATCTCCATATGCCTCTTTCTCTTTTTGCTTTGTAGTTCTCTCACCAACCCTCCATTTGGCCGTCAACTTCAAGTATTATGATCTATGGCCCGTGTGTCTTTTCTTGCGTCATATATTTTCAAAAGAGGATTCTGAAGTATATAATATGTCAGTCACCTTTGTCCTTCACTAAAGTTAATAAGTATCTTTGCACGACTGCCTGTATCATTTATATGTCCTGCTCATTTCACATTTGGGTATCTACCAAAGTCTGCTATCCATTAACGCCTCTTCTGCTTCTCTGATGTGCTTCATTCATCTCTACTTCAAAACTTTTCCTCATTTTCCTGTATCCATCTGAATCTCCATCACTCTTGAGTATCTGGGGCCGTCATCTCTTCATTCCTCAACACGATGGATGGTTTCCTCTAAAGATGACTCTGATCACAGCGCAGCTTTCATTTCAGACTCCACACACATTTCATAATGTTCCATGTGAAAGCCATACACAAGCATCCCTGCTGTCTAACCACATCAAAGTCAAATTCCTGAGAAACAGTAACCACTTCAATTAACCTTTGAGGCTATGGTGATTGACGTGATGGTATAAGGCCAATGAGCAGCGCGTCTTATTTTAGAGGCTTCATTAAACTGCTTTAAATGAATTATGTCACAGCTCAATAACTTTTAACAATAATGTTCAGTGCAACAATGTGTATCCAAAGACAAATATTGAACACATCCACTCTAAAAGCAGTAATGAGTCATATGCTGCAATAATGAGGATAAAATGATTCCAAAAATAGTGCGGCTTTGTCAGTATGATTGAACCAACATTTTAAAACAGCCAAACCCACACATAAGGCTACCAGATAGAATCTATCGTAAATGACACATTAGCAAAATGAAAATATGTTTGTTGTATTAAGCCTGGGAAGTATTATAAGGCAATTTCTAAACTTTTGAGTGAGGGAATAATCTCATGTGTACAATGTTCAAGGCAGTCCAGTCTCCCTCAAAGTAGACAAATTCAAAACAAATTCACCCCAATGTCAGATCAGGCAAAAAAGCCCAAGAGGTACATCTCAGACTCTAAGATTAGAGTTCATAATAATACAGTCAGATAAAAGATCATTATTCTCTTAAAAAAAGGTATCCCAATTTAGGTTTGCAATCTTGCATTTGAATGAAACAAAAGACATCTGGAACAGTGTCTTTTGACAGACGAGGCCAATGAAAAGATGTCTGAGTACAAAGTATAGCACCAAAGTTCTATACTGACTGTAGATTGTGGTGATGGTTTCAACCAAAGGTCACTCAGTAGACATTTACCATTAACTCATTTTTACACCAGAGTATTCTAGTCTCAGATATTCATTGGAGTCATAAATACAATAAGAAACCTAATACAAAATTGTGGAAAAGAAAATTACTAGACTGTTGGAAAGGGCCATTCAAAGTATAAAGTTGTATATGATTCAAGTGATTTTCTTGAATCTGAAGACAGGTGTGCAGGAACAAATACTCAGTTTACCTTAAAATGATGTCCTATAGCAGCTAGTGGTGTTTCTATTTAAAGGTAATGATTGTTTTTTACTCAACTACATACCTTTTAAAATAAGAACAATTAACTACAACATTGAGATGACAGCTGTAACTCTGTGCTTTGGCACAGAAATAAGTGGCTCTCTGGTCCAGAGTTAAAATATGGAGAATTACCTTCAGGAAGCCACACTCACCACAGCTGAAATCAAGAACCTCAACCACAAAGATATTCATCAAAGCATACTACAGAGAAACAGGGAGTTTGGATGTCGTCAAACCTATTTATGCAATTTCCAAATTACGTGCCATTGCTCAATCCAAATATTGACTTAAGGTTTCCCACCTATGTTTGGTTCATATGTTGTTTAATTAGCAGTACAGAGAGAATGAAAACTTTCACTGTTTGTCAGGTTTAAATTTCACTTTTCTTTTTGCATGGAATTCAGTCTGAATAACAGCCTTATCCATTCCAGCCACTGAATGAGTGGTAAATGTGGTGAAGAAAATTAAATTAATATAGCTGTATGAGGAAAACCAACAGTCATATAAAAACAACCTTAAGCTTGATCAATTTCTTTAGAAACTAAATCAATCTTTGTCCCTGAGCTAAAAACCTTTTAACACATTTCAAATACATTTACTTCTATTGTTTGTCTTTGAAAGGAGAGACAACAATGCTAAGTGGGGCCATATGTTTTGGTGAACTTCATGGTAAATTTGAAACTGAAACAAATCAACTGCAGTGACAAGCAACCTCTAAATAACAAAATAAAATGACGACAACAACAGCAATACTGAAAGAGACAGATATTAAAGAAGGTGTTGAAGGACATATGTATGGATTACTAGGATATATAAATGGTCTACAGTTCCTGCGTATATGATTTCATTTGAGAGTTTGTAACCTTAGATCTTGGAACAACACCTTAGCAAACCATTGACATGCACCATAATAACACTACAAGGTTCGACCTTGGTGGAAAGAGCT
This sequence comes from Micropoecilia bifurca, assembly GCA_903067075.1. Lineage (NCBI taxonomy): Eukaryota > Metazoa > Chordata > Actinopteri > Cyprinodontiformes > Poeciliidae > Micropoecilia > Micropoecilia bifurca. The sequence goes on from CAEGAF010154793.1 coordinate 12,300, forward strand.
TTCATCCCTGGAATTCTATAGTGGACACATATGTTTTTGCTATAAGGAGCCCTTAGGGAAGTGAGCCCACAAAAAAATTACTCAAATGGAGTAACACACACCAAAGCAGCTGAGAAATGATCCGTGTGTTTCCAGGAATCAAACCAATGGCTACAATTGAAGTCATTTTACTAAAACTTTTCTCAGAAGCATTTCTTTGGAACATTATTTTCTCTCTTAAAAAGTCTTGGTTTAATTAACTTTGAGCATGATTTCTGAACATATATAGAAATATAGATCTGGTTGCCATGGAATTCTATGTGACTTCCTGTCACATTGAAACCACAGACTTCAATGCAATTTATTTTCACCCTGACTCTGCCCCTAAACCTAACCCTTAGCAACTGTAAGAACAATTAACACCTTAGTCCCAAACCTAAATCCCAACTCAAACACAATGCTGCAACAATTTAATAAATGCTAAAGCACACACATACAGTAGTACTCACATGCTGCCACCTGTCATGAATGAGTGGCCGGTATCGAAGGAAGTACTTAAGAGGAAACGTGTCTATATCAGGCCATGTGGCGGGGCTATGCCAGGAGACCTCCAGCCTTCGAGGGTTTAAACGGATTGGGGATGCCGTCACACGCTCTGGGGGGTCCGGTTTTACTGCAAAAGGTGACAAAACAAGTCAGTTAAAAGCACATAGCAGTCAGTCAATGGTGATGAACATCTTCCAATGCTTAACCCTGTATTAAATGTCGTAGCTGATATTTTACATTTTTTCCTCACAACACTGAAATATTTTAGACTGACGTGGGGTTGGAAACTAAGTAAAGAGGAAAAATTGTATTGAAAATAAGAAAGGATGGTTATGTGTAATTATGGCTGGTTCCAAGTTAATGTTTTTAAATAATTTCCAACTTCGGATGCACTGCTTTCAGTAGTTTATTTCTGTTCTATGCTATAAGTAGTATGATTTAGACTAGTACGAAGGTGTCTATGCCATAGGAAATCAAGGCAGAACGGTGAAACTAATTTGAATGTTTGGAGGAAGTGTTGCAAGGCAAATATAAAAAGGCCATCAGACCTGATGAGAAGGTATGTTAAAAAACAGTTCTCTAAGAAAGCCCTGAATGAGATTGTGACAATTCAATTTGGAGCTTTTCAGACTATATTGAATGACCCGGTCTTTGTTATATCATTCCCACAAGGGAGCCCACTGGCCTGCATCTTCAGCTACATGAAACCCTTTGCTCAAGAAAAAGCACCACTACACACACATCACAATGGGAAATGATAGATAGCCACAATTATAATCTGAATGTCTGATAAAATACTCAAGCATTAAAGCAATTTGTGTGAAATGCATACCATTGTACACACAGATTGGCATCCAAACAAGAAGCACACAGACAAATTCGAAGTAGCAGCAGACAGGAAGGCACAAACAGACAAAGTAAATAAGCAATTAAAAAGAAAATGTCAACAAAACAGCCTTTTTAGCCCATCAAAAATAGGCAGGATGACATGCAGTGTGGATTCGCAGTGTCTCGTGGAATATTGTTGAACAATTGACACAGAGATCTTTTAAATTTGAAATCATTGTATGAATGGGTGGCAGCTAATTAGGACTTAGCAACAGAGAAAAAGGGAGACGGTAAACATTTTCAGTAGTAATAATTAATTGAGGAAAATTATGGTTTTGTGAGTGAGGACAGGAAGCTCAGGCAGGTTTCAAACATTTACTGTAACTGTGAGGATAAAGTTTGCCAAGTGAGCAGAAACATTCTGGTACATGAAACTGGTGACAATATAACCAGTTTCGTTTTGTTTCTTAAATGTGAATTAAACAGAGAAAATTTAAAATTCACATTTTCTCTGTGTCTGAGCCAAATGAAGGAGAGCGCATTTGACTGCAGACTGGTTTTATGCCAACATTTTAAGTTCCTTTCATTTTACAATATGTATAACATCAATATGCAAAATAACATCAATATGGAGTGAAAACTTACTGCAAACTGTAGCCAAATCATCACAAGTAAAACATGGATGGATTAGAAAAGTTAAACTTGCATAACCGCTGTATGCTTTTCCAATTTTCCAACTGGAGATTGAGGTAACAAAACAGCAAGGTGAAATGTGCTGACACATCAGAGAAACAATGCATGTCAGAACGGGAGCAGAAAATATCTCTACATTTATGTTGTAAGAATTGTATTGTTTTGGTGAGCACTATTAGTATCATCATATAACAATGTAACGTAATAAACTCAAATTTCAGCGATGCATTTTATGATCACTACTTCTGTTTTAGTTGGCGCCTGTGTTATGCATTGATGCTAGGGTTATTCCAAATGTAATGTCAACATTCCCCAGTGCCTAATAGCTGTAAATCTTGGCTGACTGCTGATTACCTTTTCTTATGCTTTATTAAATATTTTGGTCCTGAAAATGAATATGACGTTTGTGAGCTTAGAGTTTGAGCACAACTAAAAGATAAAACAAGTAAACATTATAATATAAGCCTTACTAAAACATGCTTATATTTGTTAGAAAATATGTAAGACAGAAAAGGGAAATAAGTAGATGCATTTCACATAAGTATGACGACACTAGAAAAATATTATATTTTGCTCTTTGTCCCACCAAATGGATAAAAGAAAATGCACATGAACAAAACAGATAAATCTGAGGATGGAGTGCCCAAAAGCTTTTAAACTATTACTCTAACTTACAAAGAAATTTAAAAAAATGACATCTATTCATTGTATGAGTAAAAAAAAAATATTTTGTTATTCCAAAACCTCTTAAGAATAGTTTATTTTAAGGTATTATTTCCAAAGTAGCATCTGAAACACACTAAAAACAAGAAAAAGCATAATGTAGACATACAATCACCATGATTGAAAAAAACAATTCTTAATGATTATACAAATTTTAAAAGAAGGAAAATAAGGAACATGATAAATTTGAGTGCAGATGTATTTGTGCATATGTGGATTTGGCTTTATAAACTTTTCTTTCATTGCTATTATCCTGTCATGCCAACTCTCTGCTGTTTGTTAATGAGATGCCTTGAAATGTGTGCTGTGATAAAAATCTGAGAGCTTTGTGTGACATACATTATCTGAGAACAGAAGAAAACAAACAAAAGAAAAGCTTCAATGTTCTCCTGAAGCTGAACAAAGATATTCCTCTAAAAGCTAATTTTTTACGCACTTACTTTTACAAGAATGAAGTATCTGAGAACAGTATTCATCCACTTTTTTCCCTTTTACACCATTATAGGCTTGTCCTAATAAAAAGGCTTTTAGAAAATCTGGACTCTGATGCACCAGATGATGGATTCTCACGCAGTACTTTGACAAACAAAGATGAAGCAAATCAGTGTGTGCTTTGGTTTCCCATGAAATCTTTCAAAAATCACTTCATAAAAGGAAATGGAACAGAAAAAAAAGCATATGTTGCTGACTCTATTGAAACCAGTGCTGTGAAAACGCAGCACACCCATTCATTCACAGACAAATGCAGCCAAGCTGTTTTCTAGTATCAAAACTGTCCTGCACGCAGTGATCTCTAAATTAAATTAAGTAAATGATAGCAAAGAAACTATTAAAATTGATTAAAGCATAGCCTTCTATTTTAAGGAACAAAAGCACTTATTGCACCAGAGAGTTTGTCAAACAGCAATTATTCTGATTTACAGCAAATTAGATAGATCTTTTCAAAATGTTTTGTTCCAGTGAGAGATTTACATAGTCTCAGAAAAGACATAAAATGTAGTTTTTTTTTTTAACTTTTCAACAAAAATCCAGATGTTTTCATGTAATGCAGGTATTAGCTAATGTCAAAGATGCAAGTGAATACTCAAATGTTTACATACACTCACACTTTGGTTGAGAAGTTGCAACCTTGACCAAATTCATGCAAGATCCATCAGTGTTTTTGCCTGAATTTTTACTGACAACTCTATGGAACTCTTTCCCTTTGTTCTTTTTTTGGCATGTACATGACTTTTAAGTTTTGCCCACAGTATTTTCAAAACCTTGAGGCCAGCATGTTGGAAAGGCCACTCCTGAAGTTGACAGTTAATCTGCTTCCTATATTTATATATTGTCAGAAGCAGTAAAAATAATGATCACTAATGGGAATATCCAATTGTGCACAACGTTCAATCACCTACCTGTAAAGTTGAAACACTGGTAAATGGTATTTTATTTTGAATATTCTCTCCTGTGTGCTGGTTTGCACCATGTTCTTGAAATGCTCACCTGGAATCCTTCACATCTGCTTCTCCTAAATGTAATTTCGAGCAATTAACTCCAATCTTTTCCACTGCTCATTTTCCCCTTTTGTAAATATTTGTTGAGTATGTTTAAAAGCCAAGTTTGTGCCAGAAAACCAATTAAAACGAGCTTGACCAATGCTGCCAAGTACCAACGGTGCATATCCAGCCAAAATTATGGAATAATATTTTTGAATGGAGGTTGTCTTGTAAACTTTCCTCTGAATAACAGTCGGTTTACAAGAGCACTTGTAGCTTTTACACCTCTTCATTCATTTACTTCAATAAGGTCACTTACTGATGAATTATTTAAAATCTACAGACATAATATTAGCTAACTAGTCTGGGGATTCTTTAAGCATTAAAAGTTGTGACTGAATCAACACCAAGCACATGCATGGACACACACATCTCCTCTCATCTAATTTTATCCAACTCTGGTTGGATGAACAGGGACAGTTGAGGAACATTTTCCTTCCATTCAGAATGGAGAAGTGCACAGGCAAGCATAAAATTGCTTTATTTATTTACGATTTGCCTCGATGTCCCTGAAAATGAATGCCAGAATTAAAGTTAGCAAAGAAAGACACAGCAAAGAAGGAATGAAGTGCAGATGAAGTAGAGAGAGACAGCATTTTGGTTTAGTGCAAGAGGAAAAATGTCTTTTTTTTCACCGAACATTTTTATTGTGCTAGATGATACAAAAGGAGAACAGTTATTGTAGAAAGTAAATTAATTTAAAAATCTCAGTCGTATGAGTCTTACCAAAATTAATGAGTTTATAAGGTTTTAGGCTAAAAACAACTATACAACAATGATGTTTGGCAAGTTTGCAAACCTTCTCAAGATCTCTGCATAATATAAGGGGTTTATTCATTAAGCAAAACAATGCAGTTCAAAATCTTTGAGCTACAAACCTTTTTAGTCATTAAGTGCCTGGAGTCCTTTTTAGCTGCAGCTGACAGTTTCCAGTGACTGTTGGCCAGTCATGCTAGCTGGTTGGAAGCAATTCCAGTTCACACTTCTGCACAAATCAGCACTAATCCTCAGATGCTGTTGGCTCTGTGGTTGTCATCTGATTATTTTATTCAATTTCTCTTGGGATATCCTGACATTTATCTCCGTCTAATTCACTGCTAGAATTTCATTTATTACTGTAGTAATGCTGAAGTACCTGTCCTGGCTGGGACTGTTACCTATTTTTTTAATCAATCACTTTCACAGGTGCCAAGTGCAAGAATGTACATATTTTCTCATTGTTTTGTATGATTATCAAGATTGATGTGTTTTAATATATACCTGTGTAACACTATTGTGTATCCTGCTTAGTTTTTCTGTGATGTTAGATCTACTGCTTTCAGTAAATAAAGTTACACCCTCACCTTTCTATCCATCTGCAGCTGTATCATATTTATTGTGCATAGAAAACATAACTTTCAGTCTAAGATGGTCTGAAGAGTATTTAGTATGGGAAAGAAAGACATCGGCAGTTTTACTGCCATAAGTCGAGAATTTACATTTGCAATTTGAAAGCAGGGTTTCATCTCTGTGCTCTCAAAATTTGTAATGCTTACACACAAAACTGTTGTTCTTGTTCAAATATTTCCTATTCTGTTTTTATGGGAACCATGTTTTTTCAGCTTTTTCATTTGCGTTTTCATCAGACATCTTTTTTCTTCTAATTGTTCAGCATAAATTCAACATGATTTTACATCACAAAAACCTAAAGCGTAAACTTTTTTTTTCTTAATAATACAATGTGTGCAACTGCACTGTATTTTCTGTTTTAAAGACATGAATGATAACCTGCTGATGTTTTTAGATCACATTTAACCAGAAAAAACCCCCATTCATTTCAAAAAGATTGAGAAAAACAACAAAAAAAAAAAGAAAAAAGAAAAGCAGCACCTTGTTTTCCTTCTCATTGTAATGTACATGATTTGGCTCATGATGAAAGACAGAGAGCAAACAAAGGAGGGAGATGAAGGGGGCGAGAGCAGAAAATGAATGTGAAGTTCCAAAAAGTGCATACAACGGGGAAAGTGAAAGCAGATGGAATGAAAAGGAAGTGGTGGGGTATTTCGATATCTCCAAAAGGGATATTTCCTCAGCCAAGGCGCTAATCCGGCTACCATTAGCATTTTCATGAGTCCTGTGTCTGGGGGTTGGCAGAGCATGTCACTCCTTCATATGGTTGCTTGTATTCACACCCACCCACACAGATACAACACAAACTTTCTCTTTCTAAATACCAAATGTTTTAAACCAACACACGTTAACACAGTCTCAGGGCCTTGTTGCTGTCTTTGTGCGTGTTTATGTGTCATGCAAGCCGGTGCCACGCTGGCAGTGCAACAGGGGGAGGACTGTTCATAGCACTTACCCTTATCTATCAAAGTTTTAGCCCAGTCCTCCTTTAAAACGAATTTCTCCCCTTCACTGCTTTTCCCTTTAGAGTTGCTGATGAATTCTATTACTGATGTTATTATGTGATGTTCAGGACAAATTCCTCCCCATCAAACCTGCTCTTCTTTAAAGAAGATGTGAAAAAATAATTCAATGAAAGAACTGACGCTTAGGTTTATAAAATATGCTGGCATAGCAGCGGAATATTGACTTGCGATTCATTTGAATTAAATCAATTTACGGCAGCATGACTGGCTGAAACTATGATGCTTTATTATGTGGTGTTGTCAGTAATCACATGGGAGAACATCAGGGGATTGGCTCCTCAGACGGAATAAATAATAATAAAATAAAAAAAATCCAGCATTCTCCTGAAGTTGTTTGACATTTATTTGCAGAGTGCATTTTCAATTCCCTTTGCCTCTCTGGCACCAACTCTTGCTGTATGTGCAACAAAACTCCAAAGGGAACTAGAAGTGTCAGAAAATCAGTTATCTGTGGTCAAACGACTGCATTATTATGTTTTGAGTGTTGGCGTCCTCAAAGGGTCGCTTCGACACACTTTTTTTTTCTTTTATTCATTTGCCAGAAACCTGTCAGCAATGGAACAAAGATGCTGGATCGGTCCCTGAACTCAGCTGTTGTAGAACTTCAATAAAACAAAAAAAAAGAAAATCCACTGCAGACTGGGGGAGTGATTTAAAAATGTCAGTTTCCTCTAAACCCCTTTAGCGCAGAACTCAAATTAAAGCATTTAATTTTCAACTAAACTTCATCAGAAAATATAAGTGACACCCAAGCCTTGCAGTGCTGAAGCGGGGGTGATTAATTTCCTGCCAAGCTTGTGCTTTAGTCACCTTTAGACACAACTGGTTTAAAAAGCAGGGGGAAACTCTAGCTGCATGGAACGTACACTAAATGAGAAACAGGAGAAAACATCCATCTTACCTATAGCGGACTCCTCAAAGGATAGGGTAGCGGAGGCTTTCCCTAAGGCGTTTACCGCTGTCACATTAACTTTGTATGGACTGCTGGAGAAGACCTCTGGGAACTGAACATGACAGCGATTCTTGTGGACCGGATCTTTCTGCACATAGAGTGAGTGCTGGTTGTGTCTGAGGAGGGAAATTAAATGATAAGGTAAGGGGGAGGTGGATGAGGGAGGTGAAGGTTGCATGTGAAGAGAAGTTTTTGACTTATCCATCAAAGTTAGGATTTAATTTACATGAGACTGGTGATAGTGGAATTTGAAAGAGGCCAAGAACATAAATATCAAAAAAAATTTCCGACTCTTAAACTCTACCAACCTTTGACAACAAAATAATATTTATATTATTCATTGTTATCTTGATTCTGAATCACGTTTGGGTTCGTTTACTCTTACAAATTATGATCCCAAATAAAAAAGAAAATAAGAGAGTCCCTGCTGGTTGATAGTTGTTGGAGTCATTTATCCACATTTCCTTGCAGCATAATAGATTTGATGCTCTGTCGATAAGAAATGTCCTTCAGAACATAGAGATGTCATTATGGCATGACTAGAACTGCAAATGTATGAATAAAACAAAAGGACTGAATTGCTAATGGGTCGCTGTTACCCCATTATTCAAACTATCCACTAAAATAAGATGCTACCTAATCATTTAGTCTTTAGAGAACCACTTATTAATAAGAACTGCTCCATCACACACACAATGTGATGTCACTTCTGGGCCTCATTCAAAAAGCCAGGAAGAATAAATATGAATGCTGTCAATTATAGTTTTTGAAGAAAAATCTAAATCAGCTAAAATGAACATTGTCAGCTCAAAGCCGTACGACAAAGCAGGGTTAGAAATGAGCCACAGATCTCCAACCATTGCCTTTCTGCTTTGTACTTTTTTTTTCTCTTAATGAACGTTCTTATTTACTGCTCTGCATATGCATCTTCACTTTGACATTTGCCTGCAGGCTGAAGCCTGTTAAACCTCCCACACATTTGAAGTAAGCAGATCTACATTCCTTCAAGATCACTGAGTCAACAGTGAATCATAATGGAACACTTCATTTACTGCAGATAAAAGCCAGATGCCAGCGCCTAGCATCAGAGTTACGAGTGACAGTTAAAGTCCTGCTTCGGATTACAAACAGCCAACTCGGAAGAACGCAGAGCTGAAAAAGCATCACCTTAGTGGTTGCATGCCACGCTGTTGGATCCCAAACCACATCATTTTACTATCAAATTTACTGCTAATGTTTTTCTTTAAAATTATTTTTATTATTATTACTATTTACCAGTCTTTCTTGTCCTAGTTAAATGTTTAGCAGAATGATATTGTGCATGACAAGAATCCAGTTGGTGCTTTAGAATCTGAAATCCTATAAACATCATTCTGCTGGATCCTATGTAAAATAACCAGAACGATATACAATTTCAGATATATTTTTTGATGTTTTATGCATTACTTATTCATACAAATAAAAACGAGTGAATGAAAGTGAATTAGACTTACTGAACATCCACTTCAAAGCTGGAGGGTATGTACGTAGGATGCGTCAGGTGCCAGCTGCAGTAGAAACCTTTAGGGTAGGTGTTGGACCGGCAGGTGACTTTGGGCTCCTGAGGGGGAACTACACAAAGCAGAAACAAAGGAGCACAGGGAAAGGTTATCAGAAAATACATTTTTAAGCAATATGCACAGTTTGAGGCATGTGAGGGAAAAAAAAACACAGCAGAAGAAGAGATCTAATCGAAAATACATTAATCAAATACAAAGCAGCTACGGCAAATTAAACATTACTTTATTGCATAATTCATTATTTGATCTAATTTATTTTTTATTAAAAATGCCACAGCTTCTTCGATTGAATTAAGCTGTGTCTTTTGTACGTGTTATTAGAGATGCTTTCACTCTATTTAACTTCCAATGCTAGCACATTTTCTTGTACTGTGCATTCATTTTTAATATCAAATCAATTAAAGTTTTATGAGGATGTTGATGAAAGAAAGGAAAAGCTTAATCGTGTGCCTAATTAAAATTTATATGTGCAGTCTCAAATCCTTTTACAGTTCCATATACTTTCTATAAAACTTAAGCTCACACATAAACATTGTTTTGAGAAGGCCTCCTGCAACTGACGTGTCATTATCTATGAGTGCAATGAAAGTATTGTATTATACTTTTCTATTTCAGTATTAATTATGATTTTGGACTTACATAAAAAATTAATATATCTTAAATTATTTTTGCAATAACTATTTTCTTAAGATGCTGGATGTTTTGTGAAGTGACATAATTAGCTGTGCAGCTGCTGGAGAAATCTTTACGTCAATATGTCATACTCAACACTAATTTGACAATGACATACATTTTAAGGGAGGATTTTGGAGAATGGGGAGAATAACTCAGTTAAAAACGTAAGGATTCCATACATGGAGAGAATGGAGGACAATCAATCTGATAAATTCATAATTGACGCAATGTTTTGCCTAAATTTATTCATCAAACGTCCCACAACCAATTATCCCTATTTTGTTCATTAGCACTCTAATATATTTACTCAACAAAGGAGCAGAAACTGTGCTTGATCGAGTTATTTGTAGCATTTACTGAAAACAGCCCCTTCCAGCTACACTTGGCCAAACACACACTTACAACACACATCCACACATAAAAGGTTTGCTTAATTGGCTGCTATGGGGTCATTTGACTGTCGCACACAATCAACTGCGTTTTAGCGGTCACCACAGCAACTAATTAGCCTGTCAATAATAGATAATAATGGATACTAGGGACGGTATCCAATCGCGCTCAATTAATCACAGAGACTAATTGGGGCCATCTCAATCAATTGCCTTTTCATCTGAGAGCTTCAGTCAAAGTCACACTAAAGCACACTGTCGCACACAAGAATATCACCACAGACAATTACTGTCGGAGTGTGGCAACACATGCACCGCTCCTTCAGGCTCTATAGAGTTAGTGGCAATCATTCAAACCATCTTATTATCGTTGGAGAAAAGAAAAGCAATGAATGACTGGTTAAGAAATTATTAACAGCAATGAGGTCAAGAAAACCAAAAGGAAAAAAAAGCGCATATCTGTGATTAGAAAGTAAAAATATATATATATATATATAAAGAAGACAATGTATATGAAATACAAAAAAAGATAAACGGAAATATTTCCAAACTATTTCCTTAGTTTGCGGTTACTGCAGCTATTTTCAAAACGAAGTTGGATCAAATAGCAATTTAATACTTCTATGAAATATTCTGTTATTTGTATAGAGCTAATTCACAACAAATGTCACCTCAAGACATTTTACAAAAAAAATCACTTCAATTCAATCACACAGTTGATCCTAGTTGCCAAACAGTACAGTATGCTCAATTGATTATTCAAAGTAGTTATAACATAATGTGTCTCTGAACAGAAAGAACATAGAAACATTTTTTCTCCATGTTTAAGGATCTTTCACAGTGGAAATCAGCAGGCGGGAAATTATAGCAGCTGAATCTTGCATTATTATCAGGTATTAATAGCTATTATTGTGCCATATGAGTCATGACAACATAGTCATTTGCTGCAAGAGCTTCTTAAAAGACCAAGTCTGTAAAAAGCAAGTAGAGAAAACTTGACAGAAGCAGAGCTCAAAGGGTTCATCACAATGAAAAAACGGGGCATTTAAGTTATTTTAAGTAACCTGTCACGGTTTTTAGAGCCAGATAAGCTGGTCTGAGTGTGTCAGAAGCTGCAGATTTAAATCCATTTTCACTCACAACCCTTAGATTTACACAGAATAGCCTGAAAACATATACAGTGGGCAGCAGTTTTTTTTTTATAAAAATGATCTCAATGGTCAGAGGAGAACCTAGATGGCTCTACTATCATCCAACAAACTGGACAATAGTAGATTAGGAAAACATTGTCTAGTCAGGCATATTTTGTTTTCAGCTTTGAGATCCAGATGACACCTTCAAAGTTTGGTGCAAGCAACATGAACAAATTGGCCATCTGGCTTTGTTTCAGGAGTTATGCTATTGGTGGTTATGGATATTGGACACACCAGTCATTTAACTGGTTAATACCAAGGTACCTAATAAAGTGGCAATGTGTGTAATGAAAAAGGTTACTATTCTTTGACTTCTTGAGGTATTTTCCAACATACAATGGTGGTAAATGAAACTGCCAGACCAGTGGAAGAAAAGTAGAATGAGGGAATTTTAAAAAGAGGAGAAAAAAAGGAATATTGAAAGCTGAAACATGAGAGCAAAATAAAAGTTGGGGGGGAAAAACAGACACAAAGTGAAGCATATCTGAAAAGATGAAAGGGAAAAGGGACAGAGCCAAAAAAGCATTTTCTTCAAATAAGACAAATGTGCTTTTAAATTATAATTTTTTTTTTAGACCAAAAAAAATGCATGGATATGCACAAAAAACACCTGCTGCACAAATGCTTCAGTTACTTGGAAATATCAAAAGCTTTCCACACACACAGGGAAAATAGATATTAAACAGAGAGCTGGAAACAACAAGGGAGAACACACCAGTTGGATAAAAAAAACCCCAAAAAAAAACAAGAGAACAAAGACAACATGAATATTAAAGCCCATGAAACAATAATTCAAATTAAAATTACATAGTGCAGGTTTCGACCTCTTTTGTGAACCGTGCTGACATATTACCTGAATCAGTGGCACACAGGACACCGCTCATGAATAAATGTTATTTGAATTAGCCTTCTTTTATCATCTGGTTTGGATTGTGGTATCAAATGGGATTGTGAAGATGTTTTTTGTTAGCCTCATGAAACCTACACCTGCACGTGTGCACACGCGCACACGAGGCTGGTCGGGTTACTTTTAAGTGCTAATAGGTTACAGACTGTGGCTCATAAATGATAATAAGGCTTAAAAAGATGGGGGAAGGTAGAACGGGCAAATACGCATGCAAATCTTTTCACATCTTTTTTAAATTGGTAGCTAAGTCAAATTTTTAGGAATAAGTGTCTAATATAAAATAGAACTGTAACGTGAACACCTGAAGTTCTGTTTCAGTTTTGCTTTACTTTGAATATTGTACATTTATTTTGCAAATTGTCACAAAGGGAGGAGATTAAACCAAAGATGAGCGAAGTTGGAGGGTTTTATTGACTGCACTTTACGGGATTGTTGCCTTTCCAATTTTCCTATTCCTGAGGCTCAAATTAGGGAAGGTTTTAGAAATGGGAGACTCAAACCATATGGTATTGACAATGTGCCCCTAATAAACTAATCTTAAAATGATCTTTTTATTTGTAGCTTCCAAGTAACCAGACATTCTTGTAATCTTTGGCAAATGCCCTGACCAATAGTTCCCCTGGCTATCTAAAAGTAGTTTAACATTACTGTGTTGACACAACATTGTTTTTCTTTCTTTGAGTCTGGAGACTTTTCTTGTAGCAATGATTCATAGGTCATAACTGGGGAAATGAAAATTAAACACTTTCAGAAGTTCATAGGGAACCTTTCCAAGAAAAATACAGTGGAAGGAAAGTATTAATAAATAATTTTTTCCCACTGAAAGTGGAGATATGATCTTATCTCTAAATATGATGTCTCTCCAATGTGTGCATAAGAATTCATATACTTTGAAAATGTTTAGCTATATTTTACTCCAATTTTTCCAGAAAGTTGTTCATACATTTAAAGTAAAAGGAAAGTGATGCATGATTTTATTTATTTTATTTTTTTGCAAATAAAAATCAAAAATGAATTTACATGTAACCAAAAGGAGGGGGTCAAGTACATCAATTCCACTAAATACATTGCAGTTTAAAGCTAGGACTTAACAAAAAAGCAAACAAATCAAGGAATAGCTTTGCAAGGCATGTCTATTTTGTTTTAAATAAGAGGAGGGCTTTTAGTTAAATCCTCTCCTCCCTAAATGAGCATACATTTTAAATAAGCAGACATGCTGAACACATAATAACAACAAGGAACAACATTTACTGATGCTGGAGAGTAACACAGACGTTCTTCGTATACACGGATTACATTGCATGATCAAAGTCAGGCTGTAATTAACCTCAGAGGAATGTATTTTTTTCTCCCCCCTCTACATAATAACATCAGCCAACAGCTTCTTATCATTCTCTCTTTCTTTCCAAACTTTCTCTTCCTCTCTGCCATTAATCCAAACCTGTCACACAAAAATCCTGGTTCTTGGTGTAAAGGATTTTTTTTTGGCACAGAGGGGTGTATACAAACATACACACAATTCAAGAAATGTGATGAAAGACAATGACATCCAGTAACCTGGTTGCTAGGATGCAGACAGAGTAGTAATTGCTATTTAGTTGTGCTGGTAGCCTCCCTGCTGCTTTGTTTCTCGAGTGTGTATGTGCATATTAATTTATCTGTAGCATCGAGAGTGTTTGTTAGCCGTGAATTCTCTTGACATTGTAGCAAAGACAAATGCATTCTTCTTCCTCATTGGAACTTCTCTTAATTGATCAACTTTGTAATGAAAATAAGATTTATCGCATCAACAGAAGCGGAAAATTACTACTTTTCCCAAACCCATCATGGATAATACTTCTCACTTATGTTTCCCTTGACTGAGTTTTTGCATGTGGAATCAATTTAACTTTGACTAACACGGTTAAGCGTGCAATAAACAAGCCATGGATGTTTCTAACAACTAACGTATTCACCTATCAGTGCATTTATCTACTGTGTGCATCCTTTAATGTTTGATTTGATGCTTTGTTCTTCTTAAAGATTACTGGATCCTCTTGAGCCTGTGCTGCGTAACTCATTTAGGCACACGGCTCCACTCTCTGCGTGGCTTTTCCTGCCAACACCAGGCATTCTGCATTTTAGATCAGCTTAGCTGTGTGTGTGTGTGTCATGGGAGGAAGAGGAATGTAAATAAATTTGTAAGACAAAGTCATAAAGACACCGTGGTGCCTTTTGGTCCAGACCAGCTGCCATGGTTAAAGGTAATGTAATTGTAGTGTAATATTTTTTATCTGGCACCCCAAAGCTATACAGATCTGCTGTGAGATCATCTATCTTATTTAAATTCTGCAAGTCATTACTGTGTAAGTGCAACATGAAGAGCAATATCTCAAATTGAAATCAGACCAGTTCGTGCTTTTAAAAGTACTTTTGCAGTTGTGATGCATTTTAAAAGCATCTGGACTTTGTCCTCACACACAAGGACAGCTTGCAAAACACTTTTTTTGTAGTTTTTGCACTGCTCATCCATGTAAAAACATTACTCCAATGAAAAAAAGTACATTTTTCCTACATCTATTGTCTATTATAACTTTATTTTTACAAAGCACTTGACATTTTTGTTTTGTTTTTATGTTTACTTTTTTCTCGTGAAAATGCATAGATGTAGCACATTTACAGGTACCGAGGAGGCACGCTGTTCAAATGTTCAATTATTTCCACCGATTCTTTCAATGCAGATGAGAAGTGGCTCGACTTCATGCTCCGTTCTGATGACCAAGCTCCTCATCTCATCTTAAGTGCCGAGTTCGGCCGCCCTAAGGTGGAAGCTCATTTTAGCTGGTTTTTATCTCTGATCTTTGCTCTTTTGGTCATGATCCATGTCCTTTGACCATAGGCGAAGGCTGGAATTTAGACAGGCAGGTAAATCAAGCAGCTTCTTGAGTCGGCCACGACTCCTTGAAACATAACGGATTCACCTCCACCCCAGTCCGTTCATCTCCACTTGAGGCAGAAACCAAGGGTCACATTTGATTGAGTATGTTAGAGATGCTTACTTGTCCTGTTAACTTTATGTACTCTACAATTTTTTAACGGTGCTAGTGTTTAGCTGTATCTCTTTTCTGGACAGAGAAATTTACAGACTATAGCTGCCATTGACTATGTCTCCTTTCTTTGTTTATCTATTACATAGACAGCAAGTCTGGTTCAGTGCAAATGTTGATCAGAGAACTTGTTGTGAACCTTCTTGAAAGGCTTCCCCATATTCCAGTTATATTCCATAACTCTGAATTCACGGCCAGTGGATATCGCTAAGCATCAGCATATAGGCAAAGAGATCGCCAAAGTGAAAACTCTAAAAGTGGGATTTGGCAAAAGGACCCCAAGTTCTTCATTTTTATTACCTCTTCTTTGTCTCCTTTATCGGCATCTTTTCCCCAGCCTCCCATCTGATCTAACAGCCACTGTTCTTTAAAATCAGGGAGTGAATGATGGATAAAGTGGGGGTGGGATGCAGTGACACGTACACACACACACACACACAGATACAGCACAAAACAGCGATGCCCTGGCATTCCAAGAATGCCTGTAAGCCAAATGGAAACAGCCGAGTGTGAGATGAACGAATGGAAGGAGGGAGGAAGACTTTATGAGAGCATCACAAGGTGATAAGTGAGAGGTAAGAAGAGACAGATAGAACAAAAGGCTTATGTGAGCATGTCGAAGAAGGTCAACTATCTGTTAGCTTTGCTCCGTCTTCAAAGTTCACCTGTTTAATGATTTGGTCCTGCTCCTTTATCTCTAATTATCTCTGCAAACACGGAAGTAATTATCAAACCAAGATCCAAGCAGTAACAGGCCTGAATTATCATTTAAAGACACATGACAGTACCGGGGATGTTGAAAAGTTTGCACTGATCTCTGCTGCTCTGAAAGACGGTGAAAATTAATGCTTAGATTACTCTGTGTCACGCGTCTCTGTCCCCCTTTCGTAAAGATGCACTGTCTTAGTCAGCAAACACTGGAACTACTGCTCAAAGCTCGAGACAAGCCACATATTACAGAAAATACAAGATGATTTTAAAGCAGCTTCACACTTAATAACAAAATCTCACCCCGAGCATGCTTCACTTGAAATTGTATTGACTTTTCAGCTATTTCCTGCAGCAGGAAAGATGTCTGATAAGAAAGGTTAGGAGATGATCGGATAGTTTCCATGACTTCAGAATTGCTCACATACTCAAAGAAGACTAATTCAAATAAATCAAATAATCTGACTTGTTAGAAATTAATACAGCAACACAAAAGAATGGTAAATGGACTGAACTTATATAGCGCTTTATCTGATCATTTTCACCACTCGAAGCGCTTTACACTATGGCCACATTCACCCATTCGCACTCACAAATGCTCACACATTTATACACTGATAAACAGTTTGAGGTTGATTGCCTTGCTCAGGGGCACATCGACATGTGGCAGGAGGAAGCTGGAATCGAACCTGCAACCTTCCGATTACAAGACGACTGCTCTACCTACAGAGCCACAGTCACCCCACAAGAAGTATTCAGAACGCAAGGTGAACAGAAACAATTTAGCAAATGTCACTGAAGAGTTAAAATAGCTTACTTTAATTGTTTGCTACTGCCGATTTTCTTTAACTCTATGGCCCTTTCCACATATTTGTTTTCTATTTTACAAACTCTGTAACTCTAAGAATCACAAACTAGTGGTGTCCTCATGCAGAGAGTTTGAGCATGGAAAAAAAAAGAAAAAGACAACAACAAAAACACTTACTGCAGGCAAAATGTCTATAGAATCACACACAGTAAGAGTCTTTAAATATTTGCTCAAATTTATATCTTCTGTCTGTGTGCACTCAGTTCGACTCGGACCTCTGCAGAAACTAACCACATTTAATCCAGAGGCTTTAAAGAGGCCCACAATTCCTTTCCTGGTGCTTCTTTTTTAGCAATGGTTTATTTTAATTTATCTTGTCAGAGCTGCATAAGCTGCCAGAAAGAAAAGTAAGGAATTGGAACAGTGGTTATTCTGGGACCGTTTATCCACCTGTTGTCTATGGAGCAAGGTACAGGTCACCCGGGCAACACAGGGACACATAGGACAAACAAGGACAATTTGGAGAAACCAATTAATATATTAGTCATGCTTTTAGACTGTGGGAGGAAGCCGGAGAACCCAGAAAGAACCCACGCATGAACTGAGAAAACAGGCAAAAAGGCCAAATCAAGTACAACACAAGCAAGTTTCATAAAGTCAGGCTGAAACCACTGAAAGTTTTGGCTGCTTGAAAAGGGAAACACTTTCAGTTGCTCAATTAGTTAATGTTTTTATGTCAGAAAAATCATGCATTCACCCTCTGAGTAGTTCCTAAAATCTTGGACAGTTCCTGAATCCACAAATGTTCTGTAGTAAATGTAACAAGTCTTGCAGTAGACTTGTTTCAGTGAATTATTTTACATTGAATGAATAATAAGATAGCAAGAATTTGAATTAATTTTTTCTGTCTTGACTCAAATGTTGTTTCTTCTAGTGCTGTACATCTTTTCTTTGAAGTTGTTCATAGTTTCTACAGCAAATAGTCATCTTTCAATATGCAAAGAGACATTAAAAAAACTATCTATGCTAAATTGAGAATTAATTAATCTATGCTCCAAGCTTTACTGTATAGATTCATGGTAAATAAAACACTTACAGTAAATTGCAGATAAAGAGAATGGATTAAAGATGCACCATTTGAACTGGAGACAATGGGAGGATCCCACTGAAATCCGAAATTACTCAGAATGCTAGATCAGTGCAACTAAGCTGTGTGCAGCATTTTACATCACAAAACTGAAATTTGAACATTTTAAAGCTGCTGAGAGGAGATCCATCTCGTCTCAGTAAGAGTTACAGCTGTGTGTCACCGTGGCAATGATCGCCTGGGGGGGACTGTGTCACTGCTCTGCAACAGTTGCCTCTAAGCTGAACTGTCCAAGGTGGTGTGATGAGCGACAAGCAGGGATTGACCAGTCAGACATGTCAATCTGCCACACGCACAAACAGCTAACTGCCTTTCACAGAAAGTGAGAGATGATGGAAGGCAGGTATCGCATGAATTTCTGGCAAGTGAGACGGAGCAGCTGACTTCTTTAAATTCAGCTGTCAGATTCAAAGCTTTAGACAGACAAAGAGACACGCGGAATGAAATAAAAACTGTCATTTCTGTAAAACTCAGATATGCTGCTTAGAAATGAGCAAGAATATGTGTGCAGTAGAGCTTTTCAGATACTTCATATAGTGGTTAGTTATGGCATGACATACAGTATATCAATGTGGGCAAATCAGCCAATCAGTGTAAAGGAAAATTAGTAGTGCTCCTGGATTGGTTGCTTTCCAAATGCTAGCAAGTAGCATGACAACTAGCATGCATTGTGCCTAGGTATTTCAGTTTCTAAAGCTGATAAAGACTTGGTGAGTTGGTCAAAACAATCTTTATGGAGGCTAGTAGTCCATGCAAGTCTTCCAAAAATCTGGAATTGAATATCTATTCTGCTAAAAGAAAACGTTCCAAACAACAAACAAACCAGTTTTATGACTGTTCTGGTTTGATTTCTTCAACACATGTCTGTTTCCATTCACTATTCATTATTTTAGAACCGATCATTTCTAATGCAAACAGAATGAAAACTTGAAGGGCATCATGCTCAAGCTTTGAAAGAAAAAAAGCCAAACAGACAGATGTTGAACCACTTCCAGTGACAAGTACAGATTGGTGTGACTTTTCCAAGGTCAAATGGGGAAACTTGAGCAAGGATATGGCTTTACAACCCTGACAAATCATAGTGAAAAGTTAGATATATTTTTTTTAAAAATAGAGAAAGTATTTAAAGCCATCACGTTCCAAAAATATCTCATACAGATAAAATGTATTCTGATCTCCCAAGGACAGTCAAGTCAAAAAGAATAAAGCTTTACAGCAGAGAAATAAAAGTGTGAACAAAATATTTTCATTGCTTAAAATGCTGTGGTTTTCCATTTTTAGTGCCCTGGCACCAATAAAACAACAACAAAAAAGATAGCAGCTAAAATAAGGAGCTAAAACTGAAAGACGTCAGTCTGTAAGGTTTGGTTGTTGAACAAACAGTGATCTCATTCCTTCAGCACTTTGGCAGAAGCCCACATACAACATGATGCTCTTATCTAACCTTTCTTCATTCCTCCTGAGAGCTGTTGGACTGAGCAGCCATAGAAACATATAAAGACATAAACACAGACCTTGAGCGTAAGGTATGGAGGTAACACACAATTCTACTTTTGCCTGGTTTTGATCAGGTTTCTGCAAAAGTTGCCCAAAGTGGAGACAAACAACTGCAGGCTTGAACCCAAACAGTAGGTGTGTGTTGCTGAGACAGTAAGCAATAATGCTCAATTAAATAATACACAGTATTTGGTTATTTGAAATGAGATGACAAGAGTTTTGAATTTAAATAATTTCAAGCTGCCAATGTCAGTGTTTACAAAATCTAAAACTAAGTTTTGTTTTGTTATCTTAAAATGGTTAAACTTTTCCATCCACAGGTGAACAAGAAAAAAATCCACTATACTGAAGGGGACAAATTAGAAAACAAGACAAAACTAGTACAGAAATAGACAAATCATAATTAAATGCCTAACAATGTAGGCACAAGCACTAGCTTGTTCTACCTTCACTTTGGTATTCATAAAAAAAACCCACAAAGCACCAGAATCTTTTCTTTATATTTTTTAAACACATCATGGAATTACAGCTAAGTCAGTAGACAAACGCATATAACAACCAGACCTTAAAGGTTTGGTTTCTAATTACTTGTTTAGTGATCTAGTTCAGACTCATTCACTCTAACCAAGTCTAATTCAAATTAGAGTTTGAATTAAAAATGAAAAAAATACAATGCAACTGAACAGGTGAGACATTATAAGCCACTAACAACTAAAGACTTAAATCTTACAGAGCTTATGAATCGTTCACTCATATTTCTGCTTGGGAGCTAAATTGCTGCAACATGAGCAATTAAAAAGTGTGGTGGTCCTTTCAGTGTGGCAGCTCCCTCCATGGGTTTGCCACAAAACAGCAGTCATTTCAATTCCACAGCTGCATGCACACTGACTTGGCAGATGTTTTACACCGGATGCCGTTCCTGACAACTTCCCATCCACTAGTTTGAGCTGTGTTCAACATTCACACACTAAATATTAACTAATGCATTAAATATTAATTTTGTTCTGTCTATAGGTACTTTTTGAACACATAGTAAATATCCTATGAGGTCCAAAGTCCAACAGTAGATTGTTTCACTTATAAACTATTTGTTTTATGGTAGTAGAATTAAATAGTTTGCTCATGTCATTTTTGTGCATTTACATTCTCCGTTGTGTCTTGTGTGGTTATCAGGGCTGTGGAATTTTGCCAGTTTATGGTTGGACTCGGCCGTTTTGCAGCAATTTTTTCAAAGCACCACATGTTGAGTATTTGACAGGAAGATCAACACGTTCCCTCTGTCGGAGTCAAAGAGAAAGGCTCTGGGCAGTACACAGTGTTTCTTTCATGGTGTCCCTTTGTGTCCCTTTTCTGTCCAGAAAATATGTCATGAAATATTTCTCCTTCTTTTTCTGCTTTCCACTCATTTTGTCATAGCTTTCCCTTTCCATCGCCGACTCCCTTTGTGTTTTCTCATCTGTCTCGAGTTCGAGTCGTGAAAGTCAACCAACATCAAACCTTTGATCTGTTGATTACAAACATCTCAGCAGTCTGGGCCTGCACTACGTTACAGCTGTTGGAGATGGCAACCTGTTATTAGATTCTGTCCAAGCTGTTTTTAATAGAGGGGCAGCTGAGGAAGGAGAAAAGTGACTTTTTTCTTTTTTTTTTCTTGTGAGAAATGATTTGTATGTTTATTGTTTCACTTCTAAAAAATACTAAAAGTTCTACTCAGTATCGGAATTTAACAATAAAAGACAAGTCGGTGTCAGAAATTAAAACTAAAATGGCATTAAAAAAGAAAAAAAAGAAAGTGAGTGGGAAAGACTGAAAAAGAGGATAAATGACACTTATTGTTCCTTCCTTTTGCTGTCAGTTCTCAGTAATGCTAATCATTAGGATAATCTGACAGGATGACACACACACAGATGCACACACACATGCACTCTATCCCCCCACCCCCCTCTCCCTCATGCTGCATTCCAGTGCCCACTGTCAATGAGAGGGAACCGCCACATTACATGGTTGTTTGTTCCTTTTGTACGCTCGGCCGCAATGCTATTAGACCTCGAGAGTATGTATATGCATGTGTGTGAGCGTGCTTGAACAGCTATTTGTTATGAGAAACAGTTTTGAGTTTCAGAGTGCTGATTTTCATGAAAGTCCCCAGTTTTCTCACACAGCTTCAAAGGCCTGTTTGAGGTTTAAGACTGGGGTTTGGGATTATGGTGAGCATTAAACTAATGCTAAGGTTAGAGAAAGGTTTGTGGTTAGGCACTTAGTCATGACACTTATGGTTAGGTTTAGGGGGTTAGTGGATGCATCATGTCAGAAAACGCAGCAAAAAAAAAAGAAGAAGAAAAAAGATTGCAATGAAAACATGTGTGTCTGACTTAAAGCACTTTCAAGATGAAACCAGAGATGAAAAATGATTCTTAAATTCTAAGTTTGTGGAAGTTATGGTTTTTACTAGGACCACATTTTCCTTTGCAGGGGACAACAGCTGCAGTTTCTCAACTGAATGAGAAACTGATTAATAGCTGGCTTTAATTTAAACTACACAAATTATATAAAAAAAGAAAAAAAAACAGTTATACATAGACTTGAAAATTTGAATCAGATTTGTCAGTAACTCAAGCCAACAAACAAAACTCATTAGTCATATGCAATGCAGTCATAAATTATGCACAAACATTTTAAGTGTTAAAGTTGACAAAAAAATACACACATTAAACACATCACTGAGTGATACTTTACTTAAATTATGTGAATTCTCTTTAACCTTAAAGGGGCGCCATTGCTGCAAATTTCAGCCTAAAATATTATTTGCAATCACATTATTAGAAGCATTGGCTCAATGTAAACTGGACAATTGCTCCGAAATATGAACTGTCACAGTGTACCACCACTTCCTGCTATGCTTGTCTAACTTTCTGGAGATAAAGCCCCAGACTCCACTTTCTCACCTTTTCTTTTCATCTCTTGTTCTTCTCAGCTATCAGGTACAAAGGGTGCTTGCAACGAAGGCTTAGCTCCACTTGTCCCACGACAAGTTCAGCATTTCAAAAAGCCAAGGTTCACCTGCAAGCCTGCTTCCATCTCTCAGTTTGGTTGTCTCCGGCTGTACACGTTTGGGTTACATCCCCTCAAAAAGCTGACACCTCCAACTAAAGTGGATTTTAGAAAGAAAGTGTACAAGACCAAGTGTTAAAGGTCAAGAAACACCGAAATCCCTTTTCTGAAAAATAAAAAGGTAGCCAAGTAATTGGAGTCGAAGTGGGCAAGAGAGAACCTGCTGTGAACAAAATAAGTTTGCACAAGAAGAGAAACAAATTCTCTTCTAAAATGTAGCAATGAAATTAAATGGGCATAGCATTAGTGCCAAACACATGACTACAAATGTCTTATTGTTATGTTTCACCATGTTGTAGGTCATTCTTTGCTTTAGCCACAGCATCAATCTTGTTACAACTCAACTCTTGTAACAAGTTTAGTCTCGTCACACTGGGTGTGACACTGGGAAATCCCTAAGTATTTTTGCCAAACTTGTCTCACAGACAGACATAAAAACCCACCCACACACTCACACTTAAAATTATTTGAATTTTTGATTGCAAATCAATCTGGAAAGTAGAATGGTAGAGGGAAGTTATTGGTATTTACGTTTGTTACAACAGAATGTAATGTTGTTCTGCTCCACTATTAAAAAAAAGTTTTTTGAGCCCTTTGAAAAGAAGTGGCTAGTAAAACAGACCAATAGAAATTTGAGAATGATGTAATTGCTGTTCCTTTTTAGTTTATGGTTTCTGGGCGATGTCGTAAAAATGATTTATCATATTAGTAATTGTATTCATATTTTTTTATTGCTAACTAAAGACCGTCATTAAACATGTATTAATGTTCTCCATTACCAGAACTTGTTCACATAGTGTAGTGTACACAGTCTTAAAAGCTCTTCATAAGACTCTTATCCCTGACAATGAAAGTCTGTAGAAGACCTGTGGAGGATTTGCGACAAGGACAAAAATGCTGGAATGACTGCACTCACTTTTTAATGGATCACCCAAAGACTATCCTCACAATTTCTTCAACAATGTTAAAGTGAAAGACATAGATTCAGCGTTAAATCTCAGGATCCTCTTTCGACCGAGTAAACAGGAAAAAAAAGTTCTCAAGTCTCCACAGGGTGAAATCATTCTTATTCTCAGTGCAAGTTGAAGAGGCCACACAGTCTTGGGCTTAAGTGGGATGCAGTACTGTTAAATAAGGGGTTGTGAGTGTGTATGCATGTGTAGTTGTGTGTCCTAAGGGGAAAGAGGGATCTTAGTTTAGAATAGGTAACAGTGGAATGTAATTGAGCTGAAAATTGAAAAGCGGAGCCATGGCAAAGCCGGGCCAGCGTGTATGCGTGTGTGTGTGTTTACGTATCGCCATGTGTTGTGCGGGTACAAGCTTAGGAATGTGTGTTTCTGTGTGTAGCACCTGTGCTTGTTTGTGTTCTAAAACCAGAGAGGGATGCCAGTGTAATCCTTGCACAGCCGGACCCCCAAGGATAGCAGTATTTTACTGCGGAGTGGGTGAGCTGCGCAGGCAGCTCACCCACTCCGCAGTGTGAGTAAAAACCTAATACACACACATATGTGAGTAAAAACCTAATACACACACAAAAAAACACACACCTACGTGTACTCACAGGCCCATGCCAACTACCTGAGAGACTGAAGAGGAGAAGATGAGTGCATGTCGAGCTCTTCCCCAAAACACTCACTTGGAAAATTGCAAACATCTTTGCCAGCTCCACTGAGCAACACTTCTGACAAATCACTCTGAATACTACATACAAAAAAAACAAGTAGCCGTAGAAACTGATATGTAGTATCAACAATTGTGTTTAGTGGTCTGTTGGCACATTTGAATAACCTGGTGACATTATATTGCAGGTAAATCATGAAATCAAAAAATAAGTATAGAAACAAAGCATAAGAACACTAACTAACTGAGATAAAGTTTAAAAAAGGAATTGTGACTTTGCAATGTAATAATTTGAGTTCTTGTAGGATATTAACACTGCTCATGTTTAATTAACATTATTTAAAACAACTATGCATGATTTTCTTTCTTAGGACACTTCTTAAATGTCCATTTCACTTCTTGGCCCTACCATTTACTGCTGGCTGCTTCTATGTTCCATGCAGGACTTTGCAAGACATTTTTTTCCCGGTTTTCTAAAATGTTTCCTCTTTGGTCTGAAGAATTTCACTTGAAGCCAAGTCTTAAGTTTTTTCTCCCCAAGTCAAGGTAAAGTCTTTAAGATTTTTGCCCCAATGTCACATCTCAATTCATTTACCTCTAGTCCAAACCCAATATGAAATCTTAAAGGTCGAGTCCAACCAAAATGACCAACACGAAACAAATTTAGCCTAATAATGTTAAGGGATCTCAATATGTGCCACAAGCAGTAAAGCAGCTGTAGATAAATGAAAACCTGGATAGACTGAATGTAAACAGGCAGCTTGACTAAACAAGCTATAAATGAAGCCGAATGTAACCTAGAAAAACACACACTGGACTTCAAGCAGGTTGGGTTATTTTAGTTTCACTCCACTAGAGTTCACTTTTTTTTACTGTGGTAAATGAGTTTGTTTGACAACCCTGTCAGGTGGTCCGCACAACAAAAAAGTAAGAGAAAAAGACAAAAGGAAAGAGCTTTTTCCCCCAGTTTTTACTTCTTCTCCTCCCAGTTCTTAACTGATTTAACCACTCGGCTTCGATCAGGTCTGCAAGTCTCCCCGTTTTGGAAGTGTGATTGTATCCGTGCAGGTTCTTGCCCTTTAGGTGTGGATGCGTGTGTGGTCTGCAGACAGTGGTTATTCGACCGCTTGATAAGCAAGACACAGAGGCAGTGACAGCTTCATCCATCAACATGTCTGTCTGACAGACAGGTCTCTGTAGAGAGGTCACCATTCACATGCTGGTCTCCATGAGTGTGTGCGTGTGTGTGTGGTCACTCATAAACAATCCTGTGTGGGATCTTGATTTTAGTTGAGATTTGACTAAAAGGTCTGGGAAAGTCTCTTTCTTCTTTTCTAAATGTAAGACGATCTATTTGGCCTGATTTTTCGGTTTCTCTTTTCCTCGTTTGGTTATCATTATATTCTTTCTGCAGAGTGGGCTTTGTACCCCTCTAACCTCGACAAGGATTGAAATGAAAATAAGGGGAAAACATACCAACGTCTTTATATGTTTTATTCAGTCAGTCGGTAACTCCAAAACCTTGGAAGAGATGTTCCATATTCATTCATTTTGCCCCGACAACGCTGTTATGACACAACATGCCAGCAACAAAAAAGAAAGAACACTGTCACTCACTTCCTGGCAGGACTGAAACAGTTCCCAAACACACAACAGGGTTCTTCTCCTTGGCAACACAAAAAGGGAAACAAACTAAAAAAGAAAAATGACCCCAAATGAATTGACCCCTAAATTTGTTGAGACCTACTTATGCATTTTTCTTCTCCTAAAAACACCTTGCTGGTGGGAACACAAACAAATTCATGTCATTTGTCAGATAATTCCTTCAAAGCCAAGGGATGCAGAGAATGCATCACTAGCTGGTGCCATAGTAACCAAACAAAGATCTTATCTAATAAATAATTACTAACACTTTTTGTCATTGGCTCTGTCATTTTTTGTAGGACGGGAAAATGGAATTGGATTGTTAAAAAGATATAACTTCCACCATAACACAATTATACCCCATATAATGTAGCCTGTGCATTCTCTCACCCAGTGTGTGCTAGAGATAGCACCGGCCACCCCTCCCCATGACCCTGCAAGGATAAACGGGTTTAGGTAATGGATGGATGGATGGAATTCTGTGGCGCCATGGAAACAAAGACAACACATATAACATAGAAAAGTTAACACTGAATGTCTTATGCAGTTTAAATGCTGGAGTTGTAACACGACATTAAGTTCACAAAGCAAGATGCTATAGCATAGTGGATTCAAAGAAAGAGATGAGGCAAGCTTTGAGCAATGTAGCTCTTATGTTGGTCTGCTTTTAGGGTGGTATTTATGCCGAAGAGCAAAGGAGATGTCTTTATTGCCCAGACTGATTAAAGACTAAAATAACCCTTTAGCTACTACCAAAACCAAGGTGTGAGGTAGATGCTAACTGTAGGCCATTAGATGGACATTGTATTCTCACAGTACTTTCTAACTGTCTTCATGTCGTTTGTCACTTATTTTTCATGTTGTCACACAACAAAATAGTGTTTTGTGAGTTTTTGAAACTATTTTGAAAAGAAAATATAGTGTCTTATTGCCACTAAACAGTCATTACACAAAATGATCAAACAAAAGAAGAAGGTAAAAAGCACTTCAGAAGTTCAGCTTGTTTGGTTTGAGATACGATCTAAAAGTACTTTTGTCTGCTTTAGTGCAGACATGCGTCTTTAAAACAGTATTACAAATATATGTCTGATGATTTTATACAAGCTAGAAAATCAAAAGTCCTTTGGCATCAATTTGAGACTTTTTTTCCAACCACCAATTAAGACCCAAAGTACCCAATTATTATGTGTGAGGGCACAAGAACAGGCTATATATGAGGTACAACTTTCCTGCTGTGTTGAGCAAATAAATCAATTCAGGTTTTCTAAAGGTTGATCTTCACTGACATTCGGATACTAAAACACATAAAAGAGGAAGAAATATGCTGCTACTGGCTTGTATTGCTCAAAGTGCATAGCCTGTTCCACAACAAGAGGTGAATCATACTCAAATTCCACACTGCAGCTGCAATGTGTTTTATGCAGGTGTGATGTCATTACCAGAAAGCAGCTTTGACTTTTAAGGCAATTCAAATGCACCATGTATTAGAGCTAGTTGAAATATTCTCCCAAAACAGCAGGAGGTTGCTTTTCTTTCAAACACAGTTTGTAATATTATTTCAGTGTCTAGAAAATTATTTTTTATTAATCCATGACTTCCACTTCCCCTTGGATGGAAATATGGCACAATACACAACACCAACTATGGAATAAACTTCCCCATGTGTACAGATACTCACTACTTATTGAAAATTTTCATTTTAGCAGTTTTTGGTAGGGAAAATAAATATGTTAAATTAGATGTATCATAAATATGTACAAGCATTATTCATTTTCGCGTGGACAGAACATAAAAAATCCTTTAGATATTTAATTACACTTTGGGAGATTAAAAACATTGGACATTTTAAACACACTTGTTTACAATTGAGAGCGGACACAGATGGAAGTTGTAGCAGTTGTGCTAAATGTATTTAAACTAGCTTAATTACCTGCATAAACTCTGGGTCACAACATCTCTCAATGTCTCAGCTGGTGGCTATGGTACTAATGGAGCGTAACAACTGGTAAAATCCTAACAATTGACTTTGCTGTGTTTTTACAACACCAGCATGCACCTGTCCCTTTCACCTCCCCATTTACACTCTTGTCTAAACCTCTTCAGTGCCTGTACAACTCTCCCACGCCCTGAGTTTTAATATACCTCGCATTTCAGCTGAGATAAATGTTCCACAACATCATGAATATCATTTAGATTTTTTTTTTCTCAAACTGGAGATGAAACTGCTGCAAACTGCTCCAAGTCATCTGGGCATATCTAAAATATTTCAATGATCTGATCTTTTGTCTGTTTGCTTCCATTCATTGAGCTATTTTCATGCCTTTTAACATTTTACCACTCAGTTTCCCCCATGTATTTAATTCTTTCCCACCCATTTTCTCTCAGAGTCAGCCCTTTCAGTCCAAACTACATTCCAAGGAAGCTTGGCTTTATTGTTCTGAATGACATCACAGACGTGAAGCCATGACAGGCCAGACAGGAGGAATGTGGCGCAAGAGGGGGATACAAACCATTAAAGATTGTAGGAAAAAAAAAAGAAAAAAAGAAAAAAGAGAATAACTAGTTGATGGAGAGACTTGGCCAGAGAGGGAATGAGAATATTTGAAAAAAGAAAGAAAGAAAAGAAAAAACAGAGGGGAGAAAGAATTCCATTCAGCAGGCCATGAATGGACTTCGTACAAGTCTCTCCAAGCAGCACACACACATTCTCACCTACCGTCTCTTCAGCCCTCCTCCCCATCAGCTCTCTCCCCTGCGGCCTCTCTCTCATCCCTCCGTCTCTGCCCTCCTTCCCTGTTTGTAGTCCTTTCATTAATCTCCTTTAGAGGCATCAGACAACGGCACCTCCTCACCAACACACAGATCCCAGGGGAGACCATTTTCTTTTTGCACAAGCAGCGGTTAGCACAAGGTCCAAGCAGTTGCACACTTTTTGGAGACCAACTTTTCACAACAAAGGCCTTGCTAAGCCCTTGCATCAGTTATTAGGCTTACTCAACAGCTGTGTATTTTACAAATCAACCTAAAGCATGAAAGCATGAAAAAGATGAAAGTAAAACTAAACAAATTGATCAGTTAATTAAATGTAGAAAAGTATATACCTGGTGGTATCAGCATATGCTTCTGCTGTAATTTGTACAAGGCTTTTCACAATTATAGACGTGTAACACGCTCTCAATAAATTCATCTTCTATTACAGTGGCTTCAATTTGTAATACAAATCCAAGTTTTTTTTTTCAAAATCAAGAAATTGTTGTTTTTACAACAATCACCAGATTAAGTTTTACTAAAAACAAATTTTGACTGAAGCAATTTTATAATTAACCTGATACATTTGTAAGTTTATGAAACTGTTGAGGGTTTTCTTTGACAATCCTTAACATGGCTTCATATTTGACTTGGATAAAAACATAAAATGATCCATAGGCCAATTTCTCAGTCCTTTTTTAAGACGATAATATTTCAGGAAAGTAAAGCAGATATGCTTGATGGAGCTTTTCATCAAACATTTTGGTAAGTTTCTGGTTGAAACAAAAGTTAAAAATGGGAAAGTTCTTTGAGAAGACCCGAGGGAATACCCAGGCTTCACTAGAGGGATTATATGTTCCTTCTTTCCTAAGAATACCTTGGTATTGTCAAAAATAAAACTATAGAGTTGCTGTGCTGAATGTTTCATTTACCTCTTGCCTTCTTGGTCCATTGTTGGATTAGATGAATGTATCGACAAATGTACCATGGGTTTAGCATGATACCATTAAACCATCCCTTTTTAAGCGCAAAATAATTTTGTTTTGCAAAACATTAAATTAAAATGAAAGTTTGAAAGAAACAAAATTAATAAACACAAATAAATATATGTGAATGCTTCCACTTCTTATTCCAGGTCAAAATGTTACAGGTTCTAAATGTTTTGATTGTCCAAAGTGCAAATCACTTGTTCACCTTCAAATTAGGGTTGCTTGTTTTTATAGAGACAGTAACAGAGGACCAGATGCTTTTACAAGAGATATGGACTGCATGAGGACATGAGCGTGAATCATAGAAAATCTAATAAATATGTCATCAAGAAAAAGTGCAACGTGGATACTTGGCATCAGAGAGTCACTCTATTCATTTATACACCGTCTTCATTACAGACAACTTTGTTAGAAAGCACTTCATGTTATTAAAAAAAAAGTAGGATAACATCATAGGGGTGAATTATTCGCACATTAATAAAATAATGTAAACATTGAACGCTGACATAAGACAGCATAAGGAGCTTTCAAAGATAAATAGTTTCTTAATTTTTTAAAAAAAGCATGTTTTTGAGAATCAGCAACTTACTTGCATCACTTTATGAGGAGTTATTTAGAAACAGTTACAGTAATTGGTGAGGAGATCTGCAGGACACGATGGCCTTCCACACAGATCACAAGCCGGAGACCAGAAAAATAGGATATATTGCAGGAAATGGGGACGTCCACAATGGCTAACTCTGTATGAAATTTATTCTCGTGACCACAGAATCACACATGGCAGATTGATTTCTCTCGGATTTCTCAGCAGAGCCACATCAAGGAAAAGTTCAACAATGTGACGGAAATAAAAGGAGCAAAAGTTACCAAAAAAAGAAAAGGAGACTGTCAAAGGAGTTAAACTGGAGCCTGGGAGAAGGAATTGAGTTATAGGAAGAAAGACGTTATCTATTGAACAAAAAAGACAGGCACTCGAGTTGGAAAAATATTAAAAAATATTAAGAAAACACAGATTCAGTCAAACTCACAGGCACAATATAACCCCCTTAACTCACAATTAAGGGTTTTATGATATTGAGTGAGTGGATGAACGTCTAGAAGCCTGTTTGCTAATTCAGTGAAATTATTTCACTCCATTAAAAACAGAAGAGGAGACTTAGCCAAACTAATTATAGGGATTTCTGTCAAATGCAAAAAGAGCGAAAACACAGTTGCAAAGGTAAACAATTTTCAGCCTGTGTGCCTCTTTGTTTATGTGTGTTTGCACAACTATACACAATCAAGACATCCCGTCATAATTATCCTGTCTGCAGACTGAACTAAGGGTCAGTCCGCTACACAGAACCCAGAATCAGCTGCAAAAGTCTGAATCTTCCTGATCAAAAAATTTACCTGCTGATCCAGAAAATTGGCAGCAGAATCATAGACAGGAATAATTACAGTGCCAGACATATTGGCACTCTTGATAAAGATATGTAAAAAGCCACAAAAAAAAAAAAAATTGTAGCATAATCCCTCACTGAAGAAGTTTTAAAAATGCCATCTTTAAATTGACCGAGTGCACACCTGTTAAAACACGTCACATTTGAATATTTACATCAACAAGCCTAAAAGAAAGACTGCCATTAAAACATAGCTTATATGAAAATGCCTAATTAATAATCTACAAGTTTGTTTCCATATGTTTGATATGACACAAACAGGGGTGGAGACCTGTCTGGACCGGCTAGTTAATTTTATTTTAAAATTTTCATTTTTAACTTTACAATTCTTAAGATATCATAATATTTTAATCATTTTTAGGCTGAAATTTACAATCAGTTCAATCCAGTTATGCAGACAAAAAATATGTAGCATGTAATAAAGATGAATGTAGTGGCACATAAAGAATCAACAGTGCCCATGCAATGTGATGACTACCAGACTGAAAATAGAAAAACACTGAATACATTATCAGCAGACAACAAAACAGTGAGTGAGTGAATGAGTGAGTGAGTCAGCTATTACCAGGTGAGTGATGGAGGGTTTGTGTTTGAGCCGACTCAAAGCAACAGCCTGCCTCTGCTTCCAGGAATCCTCAATTTTAGCTCTTCTTTTCCCTCTGTGCCAACTGTCTGTTTTGTATAATATCCACCTTAGAGTGGACAAGGCTTAAATATTTGTTTTAAAAGTTTAAACATTTTTGTGGATTAGAGAACATAAGAGTTCAGGAGGTAAATTTGTGGTTTTCATTTAATACACTATGGGCCAATTAAGCAGCATTGCACATGAAGGTTAAAAGATTTGAAGTCTAAAGTAAAAGAAGTAATTTGATTTTTAAAGTTTCAATAAGATGCAGGACGTTTTTTCCCCAGCTGTTTGAAAGATAGGTACAGGATTACACAGCTCAGCCACTTCACCTGTTGCTGCACACCATCAGTCTGCTGACTGAAGAAATGCTCCCAAACCTTTTTCTTAATTTTAAAAAGGACAAATCAAAAAAGGTTTTGTATCACAACACAGATGTGTAGTCATGGATATAACACAAAAGGTGAGCCACTCATCAATATAACTGGTTAAAACAATTAGCTAGTTATAACTTGCACATAAATTAAGTAGGGAACTGTTGGAAGGTGTAGCCTGATTAGTTTGTTTCAGCTAATAAAAGCTTTTATATTCATCTTTCTCCACAGAGAAACTGCTACTGAATTTAGTTTGCGTTTATGCTACATTTTTGCTACAAATACATGTTAAAGGTATAAATATTAAGAGAATAATTTATATAAAGTTTTACAAATGTATCTTATATATTTGTGTTAATCCAGCAATGATTTTGTTTTACAACATAACCACACAACCTTACCCGGACATAGTGTAAAGTACTGATAACACAAAACTCTACAAATCATGAGATGAACAGACAGTACTCTCACAGGATGAATAGCTCACCTTTTTTTTCTTTTACTTTACGGCTTGAAATATTAAATATTTGGTTTACAATAACGTTAAGTGGCCTAAGCCTGAGTTATGGTGCCATAGAGGCTTCTCTGTTTGTTTTCTTGTTTATGGTTTTGAAATATCAATCCCATGTTGTAGACTAATAAGACTAAGTGGTCTGGGTGAATGAATTATGGTCTGAGCACAAAGCGTTTTTTTTTTTTTCTTTAAATGGAACACACTCACGTGTGCTCACACTGATGTTCTATCAGAGGTCGTTTCTGAATTGGACTGTCCGAATGCGTCTTCTTACGCATTCAGGCCTTGCAACAAGGCAAAAAATGATCCAGTTAAAAATAAAATAAAATAAAACAAATTGGATGCAATTTTATGTACTGAGCAGAGCTGGAGTAACAGTAAATCAAATGCCATAGTGGACAGCTGGGATAAAACACTAGAATTACCTATAATAATGCTGTCCTGGATAATACTGGATAGTCAAAACTACTCATCTGTTTTGATATATGTTTTTTTTTAAATCATAACCAGCTTGTGTGTCGAAATTAGTTACACTGTGCCCTTTTCTGTTGTTAAGAGTCCAAAGAGCCTCTTTGAATCCTTGTTGGAGTTTAACTAAGTTCAGAATGTTTTTTATAGATGAGACCTATTCTTCTCAAATGCCATCCCTGTAAAAGTTTGTGGGGCACCTTTGTGTGAGCCCTTTTGGTTTCACTTCAAGGCATTTTCTGCACAAATTCACTGCAACAAGCTTTCCAAGAAGACATAACTAAGAACTTGTATAACATAACAGTTTAAAAGCATGATTAGCAAACAGCTTGCTATTCATAGTATGCACAGGAGTTGAGGTGGGCAGTACTTTAAAATGTGGCCTACAAGTGCAATAAGAAGAAAAAATAGGCATATTTCCTGGTGAACTTCAGTCATTCAGGATAAAATGTCAGTTGAGGACAGACTATCCAGTATTTGCATCTTCAGAAGAGGCCGAAGTTACCCAGAAAGAATCAGTCCTCAGAGAAGAGGAGAAGACACGATTCTGCAAAGAACAGCATGCACAGATTAAATACAGGCCCTGCGGCAGTGAGGCCATTATGAATTATAGCCACGACACCATGAAACATGCAAACCTCTGCACCACTTTGCAAGTGTAAACTACAGCATGCATTTCTCCGTAAACACGCTGTCTATGGAGTGTTCTTAGAAGAAATTAAAATGATGGAAACCATCTAGTCTAAAATTTGTTTTAAAACAATGACACTTATATAAGTAAAAACGAGAGCACATGTCAACAAATGTTCTAAATATCTTTTAAACTGCTACGTAAGTGCATAACATACAGATTTCACTGACATATGAGCTATGACTTACAATACTTTGTTAGGACTAAAATTCAAAACTATTTCAGCATTTTTTACAAACGCATGCATTTCTCAATGTGTGGTTTGAGTCTTATGGGGGAATTATAATAGGGAAAATAATGTCTGTGTGATAATTAATGGGATTAAGAGATTAAACTG
This sequence comes from Micropoecilia bifurca, assembly GCA_903067075.1. Taxonomy (NCBI): domain Eukaryota; kingdom Metazoa; phylum Chordata; class Actinopteri; order Cyprinodontiformes; family Poeciliidae; genus Micropoecilia; species Micropoecilia bifurca. Next base: position 46,508 of record CAEGAF010154793.1, read on the forward strand.
CAGATTTTGCTTTAGCTGTCTACATCCCTGCAGTAAGCAAGACTGATGCAAGGAAGATGGGAAGAAAAAACGAGATCCGGTAACTTGGCCAGGAAAAATCCTGCTGGTTGTGGACAAACCTTGTCAGAACCGAAGGAGTTTGGACTGTTCGCTCATGCCAAATTTGTATTGTCCTTGATCAGAAAGGACGTACCTTAAGGCAACATTTTTCTACTTTAAAACTTTCGACTGAAAGAGAAGAAAATGCTGTGAGGGAGGGTGTGTGTGTTGAACATCTGAAAACTATTTTTCCAAGAAGAAATAAAAGGGGGTTGTAGAAAAAAGAGAAAAACTATTATATTTCTCAAAGGATATTTTGTATATTTGATCAGTTCAATAATACATGCTAGTTTATTTAAACATGGATAATAAAGACTTTTGTTTTGTTTTCTTTGACCTTCCATCACACCGTTTTGCACGATGATGGACAGCCTTGAGGTAACAGTCTCACTGACTCACACTATTTAACTTTAAATAAAATAATAATAATAAAGACAGGGTTTGGGTTTCACATCTGGTGGGAACCCCGGGGGATCACACTCCGGTTTGACTGAAATGAAGCCCAGATCGTTCTTCTGAGGTAGACCTGAGACAGTTCCTCTTCAGAGGACCTGGATTTGACACTGGTCACACTTCACCAAACGTAATGGAGGAGCAGGGGAAGCAGCGAGGGTCCCGGGAAAAAAAACAATGTTTTAAGACCAAGGAGTCAAAAAGGCCAAGAGAGAGCTAACAAGAGACAGACAGCCTCAGTTTTTTTTTCAGTGAGTACCATCCGACCACTTTCAGCGGTCTCATGTACAAACACACTATCATTAAATTAAACTAATCTCCATTTCCTCCTTTGCTGCACGCTCCGAGCCGCATCCTGCAGGATGTGTCCTCCGGTATTTTAATCATGCAAACTATTCCACATTTCTGTTTTTGTGTGTTTGCTGCTGAAGTGCTCTACTCCACCTCTTTGGAAGCAATAACACAACAGCGTCTAAAGTCTGTCCTGGATGTGGAATACATTGAGGTTTACGGCTTCATTTCCCATGCAGCTAAACACTACCTGCTACTATTAACAACCGTCGAGGCTGACTATGCATCAATCATGTAGCCGCACAGTAACAGACTGGACAAGGCCAAGGACGGACCTGGCCAAGACCACAGGTCAGCAAATCGCTTGTCATAACAAGGCAGGCTCCTGTCTCGCTTCATCCTGGATATTTGTGGCTGGTTTGTGCTTGCTGTTTTAGTCTAAAGGAATTATGGGTTAGGCCTGTCAGAGAAAGTACATATCAGAGGGTGATGCACTTTTTTACAATTCAAACATTGGTAAACAACATGGGTGAAGCCTAAATTCTTAACAGGTTAACAGAATGACACAAAATTTTTAGCAACGGTACCAGGACCACCCACAGGTAGAATTGCCATTTTCTCTTTTCACAAATCATTTTAATCACAAATTGCGTTCTAACTGATTTCTATTCAATCTACAATAATGCAGTCCAGACTTGGAAAACTATGCATATTATACTTTGATTACTTCCCTTATTCCAAGATGCTTTTTAGACTGTACCACTGGGCTGGTTTGATCTTCCTTCTGAGACCACATTTGTTATGAATCAGCATTACAAAAATAAACTGAACTCAAGGAAAGAGCTTATAACAAAACCCATCAAAAATTATCTTTGGGCTTTCATAGGGAGTCATCAACTTCCAGATTTCTTTCAGATGTGACCTGGTGAATTTCCAAAGACACATGAAACCTGATTTTATTTTATTTCAACAACTAAATGTACATTTAAAAAATACTTGAAAACAGCATGCTGGGATTAAAGTAAACAATTACGAATGCCTAATAAATAAATAAATCATTTTAGATGAGATATTGGCCAAGGCTCCTTCGATGGTCAATGGGTATTTTCACAGTGTTGCTGTCGCATCTTAAGATGTTGTCTCAATCATTAAGTCACATTTGTTGCTTAGTGGGGCAGGAAACTACCATCAAACAAATGACTTTCCTTTGGAAAATGCATTCCTTATATTGGTTACATTTAGCTTCTACTTCCCAATACAAATTCTGATTTTCTATGTGGTCCGACCTGCTGATTCACATTTTTTAAAGTTGGTTTTTATTTCAATGAGGATTTCATTTTTGAAAGAAGCATTTTCATAGAGTTGAATAAAGAAACCGCCTGATTTGCACAACACAGCCCGTTTTTTTCCCTTCTTTAATGCCTTTATTTTGGAAAAGGGAAACAAAGACATAAAGAAAAGACAGTGCTCTGAGTCAAAACATAAGAAAATGTTTAGCCCAAATATAACAAAGACTCCTTTGCAAAGCATTGTGCAAGGCAAAGCAGCTAAAAAGGAAGGAGTGCATTAAGAGAGCAGACATCAGTAATGATTCACTTTGAAATTCATTCATTGTGGCTTTAGTAATAATACACTTGTTCCTCATTATAAACACATTAGTGTTCTTCTGGCAGGTTGAGCGGCTGGTCTGGGTCTGCTCTCCATTATGATGAAATTGTACTAAAAAGGCTAGAGCCTCTTGTTATCAGGCCCATTTAAATATTGCATATTCAAGTAGAGTTGAGATGTATTTGTTGGAAAGGTTAAAGCAGATTTAAACCGACAGTGAAAAACGAAAAAAACAAAAACTCAAACTAAGCCTTTTGGATCACATTTGGTTGGTCTCTTGTGAGTAATGGCAGGGATCTCTGGAGGAAGTACAGTGTTACATAATTTGGATATTCTTTGTTGTTTCTCTTATTACGCTCTTGATCATCTTGCCCTGTGGCTGTCGTTTGTAAACAAGCAGTTATAATTACACACAGTCCCTCTTGCAGAAAGAGCCAAAGCAAAAGTCCTTGAAATTTTGCCAAGTTAAATGCAGCTTTTTTTTCTTTATAAAGTATTCAAGCTCCATTTCTTATCTTCCCATTTCCCTAACATGAATGCTAAGATTGGATTTTTTTTGTCTTTAAAGAATTAGGTAAATAAAGGAACTTTTTCAGATCATAAACTAATTAAAAATGTAAAGAGAAAAGAGTTGTTTGATGTTGATGTATTAATTAAATCAGAATTGGAGAAAGAGCATTTTAAATGCGCTTGATTTTCTTTTAATGTTAAAAATAATTTAAAACTAACCCGATGGCAAAGAAAAATATAAATTAGCCCATGTATATTTTGGGAGAACAAACTGAGGTTTGGCAGAATATGAGACTTATTTTGTTTCTCCATTTTTAACCACAAAACATGTTACTATCATTATTGCTGTTATTATTTTTATTTTATCATTTTTGTACTTGCGGTTGAGAATAGTGCATGTGTTGAAGTGAAGAAAAATCTTCACATTTATTTGTAAACATTTTGTGGCTAGAAAAGTTTAGTGTATTAGTAGATTTTAATGAAATGAGATACATTTTGTAACTTGCTAAAGAGAAAATCATGTTTTATTTAAAAGTAAAAATTTAGTTATGAATCTGGATTAAATTATAGAGGCACTTGAGGGGAAAAAAAACAAGTTTTTGGTTGTTGATCAGAACTTGGCCACGAAGGTTTGGCCAGTGCATCTCTAAACGGTGATATTCCGACAATGTGAAATATGTCTCTGTTTGTTCTTTTTCTGCCACAACAAACTTGAAAAACAGCAAGTGAGCTTGTATGTCTGATTGTGTGTATTTGTGTATAAAAAGGGCCGGCTGTGGTGTTAGCTCGATGTGGATGGAATGTGACACAGCTAACCATTTTGTGGTGGAGCACAAAAATATAACCAATGTCACCTAAGAAAGACATTTTCTATTCAATCTCCCAATATAAAAATCCCACTGACATGCACATAAATAAATTTAGACTACAACGAGCAGGTAGAAGAGAGAGAGAAAAAAGAATATTTGAAGGCTGCAATGGGGTTTATGCTCAGAACTGAGCTGCTGTTGATTGTGCGGTCACTTTGAAGGGCAATTTCATCTGGCTGACGGAAATGTGTGTGAGGGAAGTGTGTATTTTTTCAGCATCAGGGG
>CAEGAF010154812.1:0-15295 GCA_903067075.1 Micropoecilia bifurca
AATGTGCAGTACTAGGCACAGCCAAGATACTGCGCAGAACACTCAAGCTCCCAGGCCTCTGGTAGAGGACCCGAGCTCAGAGGATGAAAGAGACCACCCCCCGAAGGGTGAGAAGGGAATTTTTTTTTTTTTTTTTTATATGAATTTGCCTCTGGGAAAGACTAAAATTGAAGAACCAAAATGAAAGCGTCCTTATCTACGCTGCTGCGTTAAGTGATTCGGCAACAAAGGGGCCAAACAGTCACTTTTAAAAAAAAAAAATTTTTTTTAAAGTGACTGAAAACTGTGGAGACGTTTTTCAGTGAAAATGTGAAATTTTGGCTTGAAAAAAATGTGCAGAGACCCCCGTCTCCATTCCGTGTGTGTAATTTTGTCTAAATGCTCAAAAAGGATGGAAAGGTGTAATCTTGAGGTGACAAATTATGTGATTACATGCGAGACGGCGTAATTCCTAGTCAGTCAGATTTAATAGGATATTGTTGTGGCTTTTGTTCCCGTGTGTATTTTATTTTGCAGATGCAGCTCTAATGAGCAAACATCTAGACCGAAAAGCCCTTTAAAGTTACATTTTTATGGTCACACAGCTGGTGTGACTCCATCCACGGGAAATTGATCTAAAAAGCCTCTCGACTCTCAAACACCTCAGTGAAGTGTTGAGCAGTACAGGGACAGAGGTTTGGGCAGCGATTATTAGACAACCCTGTAATTGAATCCCATAAGAGGCGCCTGTGTAATTTTAGCAGTGTTTGACCGAAGTCCATGGGAATTGAAACATTTTTATGATACATTGTTGAAACCCGGCGAGCCGCCTCCTCTGATTGTTAAGCGACGCGTTTTAAACTTTCCGTACGATCCGACTGGTTGGCTGGACATCCTCTCCGCCTGAGGCGTGGTCGGATCCGACGGCGTAAATAACCCCACGTCTTCTCGCGCCTCCGCTACCTGTAATTTAACCCTCGGAGCAAAGTCTTCAGCCAGTTCAGCTGCTTTTCAAAACATCTACTTATCGGCCTCCATTTTTCTCCCTCCTCCTCCTTCTTATGCCGCAGAGGGAAGATGAAGTCGTCCGGCCCGCTGCTCCCGCTGCTCCTGCTGGTCCTGCTGGCCGCGGCCGGGCCGAGCCGGGCCCAGTTCAGGACGTCCCTCCTGGATCTGTCCGGGATCCTGCCGAGCCTGAGCCGACCGGCCAACCACAGCCGCATCTTCTACGCCGTGATGTTCGACGCGGGGAGCACAGGGACGCGCATTCACGTCTACACCTTCATCCAGAGCAACTCGGGTAAAACCAGGATCTCTCTCTCTGTCTCTGTCTCTCTCTCTCTCTCTCTCTCTTCCCCAAAATGTGTGTCTTGGTTGACTAATAGAAGTTTGTTTGCCACCTACTCAATTTTCATACTTCATTAAACCTGTAAATTTAGAGGCCATAAGTCACATAGGGCTTAATTTGCCTGATAAATCATGCATACGCCTGCTAAGAGGTTTGAGGCATTTGAGGGCTTTTAGCAGCTGCTTCATATTTGACGATGTGGGTGGATGCTGTGCCTTTCCAGAGCCGCTGCCTGTTTTGGACAATGAGATGTTTCACTCCATAAAGCCGGGTTTGTCAGCGTACGCCGACCACCCCGAAACGGTGAGTTCATCGTCGGAATCTGATCGGCGAGACTTTCGCCGAGGCGAAAGGTCAGGAATGGCCACCAAACAAAACCGGGAGTTTGAAATAATAAAGAGGAGAGAAATTTGAAATAATGAGGTGTGAAGTAACGTGACCTCTCTGAACTGCGCTCCAGTTTCAACGGCTTAATTAGATTATGCTTCTTTTTTTTTTTTTTTTTACAGATGCAGCTGTTAATGAGTAAATACAAAAATGTCACTCGTACGTATTAGTATGTCTATTACTAGTGGATATGCAAGTGGAAACATGTTGGCTATTTCATATTTGGAGCAGTTGATGTCTTCAAAACCTGAATTGACTAAGATGACGAGAATCAAACCGTTGCCTATGAAAACATATTCAGTATACATGAATTATTTATTTTTTTACTTTACTACAATATGTTTTACTTGAAATGATCCCGTCTGTAAGATGGGTGTCTAGTGCTTTTAAATGATCGACACCTCTGACCTGTCTCTAAAATGTCTAAATTCATGGTGTTGCTTCATTATTCATGTTAAAAACATCATTTTTATGTTATTAATTCCCAACAAAGGACGGTCCTACCAAATTAACCTGCCGTATTTTGCCCCTGACTTAAATCTGTCGAGTTTAATCTCTCTACTTCACCAAAGAACCTTCCGGGTCACCGCTCCGTCCTCTCAGGCCGGTGAAACGGTGAGGATGCTGCTGAAGGTCGCCAAGAAGACGGTCCCTCGTCTGGACTGGAAGAGAACGCCGCTGGTCCTCCGAGCCACGGCCGGACTCCGCCTGCTGCCCGCAGCCAAAGCCCAGGCGCTTCTGGACCAGGTCAGACCGTCATGACTCGGCAAAAGCAGGCAGCAGCTCCTCAACATAGAGACGCTGTTTGGCCTTGTCACCTTTTTTTTGTGCGGACGGTTCGTTTTTATCCGTCGGTGCCGCAGGGGGAATTTACTCAGCTGTAAGCTCAGTGTCAAAGGCTGCAGTTTATGAGGATAAGGGGGGGAGGAGGGGGGTAACGTGGGGGGGGGGGGTAGCCCTGAGGCACCTTGAAGATGAATGATACTTTTAATAATCTGTCCCAGAGGGAATGAATTAATCCCATCCAGCGGAGGGCACCTCTGGATGAGCTGCCATTACAGCTGATAATGTTCGGCCCATTTAGCTTCCTCTTCCTCTTCCTCTTCCTCACGTCGCCTCCCTCCTCTCCTCCCTCTCAGGTCCAACTCGTGTTTGACGAATCCCCGTTTCTGGTGCCAGACAACAGCGTCAGCGTTATGAACGGCACAAACGAAGGTACAGCGTCTGCCCTGACGAGCTCCTCCTCCCCCTCTGCGTTGTTGTTGTTTCCAAGGTGTCTGCATCTTTACAATGCGCCCGATGGATCTTCTGTCAGGACCTTTTGCTTAATGAAGGCGCTTAACTAAATTACGGAAGATTATAGATGTTTTTTGGCGATGACGCATTAAAAGCAACAAAAGTTTTTCAGCAGAGTCGTTTCAAGCCCTAAAAGCCAGTAATTATGAGGCTGTTGTACGGACGGATAATTGGTTTGTCAGCATTTTCAGCTCTCCTTGCATGCGCTTTCACTTCACAAATTTGTTTCAAAGTGAGCTTTTTTTTTTTTTTGTCTTCTGAAATGACAGCTTCTTAAATATGTCCCTGTTTTTTTCAATCCTAGGCATTCTGGCTTGGATTTCTCTGAACTTTCTAACAGGCAAGTACAATAAAGCAAAGCGTTTATACAGCTTGAACATTTTGACAATTTGTCTGCTTCCGACAACAAACACGCCGACACAAAGTGACCTGTAATTGTTATATAGAAGAAAGCAATGCAAAATAATAATAATAATAATAATAATAATAATAATAAAAGCAATAAGATGGCCATTTGGAATAGGCGTAGTAGGGTAAAGCCTAAATTGACTTTTTGGACAACATACGAACGCTAAACACACCATCCCCAAGCTGAAGCACGGTGGTGGCAGCATCATGCTGTATTCCAGCTGTACTTATAGCGAAAACACACTGACTCATGGTTTTGGGCTGAATATAAATAAAAGTCACAATTGTCAGATTTCAGATATTTGTTTAAAAAATTGCGGAAATGACGATGCATCTTTTGTGCCTCCACTTCAAAATGTGAAAGGTTGATATGTGTTTAGACTTTTATAACAATGTTTTTGGTATTTGTTCCAAAATGATTAAAATGAGAATCAGGATAAACCTAAAGTGCAATAAACTTAAATATTGACTGAAAAATGCGACTGACCCATTCACCTCTATAAATACTGACATTTCTAATGGAGGAAACAACAAATAAAAGTAATTTATAGAGCATAAATCACAATGCCAACCAAACTGTTTTTAACAATCGTTGGTTTCTTACTACAATAAATTGCACTTCTTATCATTCAATTCTTTAACCGATGATTAATGCACTAATATTCACATTTAACACACTTCAGTGTGTTGATCTTTCACCTAAAATCCAAGTAAAATACATGGTTGCAGTTGCAACATGACTAAAAGTGGAAATTAAAAAGCTCAAGGCTTGTAAATACATCGGTTTCCTTTGTTACGTAGATGACTGATGTTTTCTCTAGACTCCATGCGTTTTCCTAACCCGCCGTCGTACTGCGTTACACGCCGGCGTCCACAAATAGAAGCCGATGAGAACGAGGATGAGTTTGTTCCCTGAAGCAAACCTCTGCGATCTTCCTCGGACCGAGCTGAGCCAGAATGTTTCCTCAGACGTCTGTCGAAGTCGGCCTTTTGATGATAGCATCTCAGGTGGGAAGCGATTAGCTGCTCCCAGCTGCAGATGCTGGATTAAGGTGATTCGTTTTGTTTTTCAGGTCACCTGAACGCTCACGCCGCAAAGACTGTGGGAATCCTGGACTTGGGAGGAGGATCCACACAGATCACGTTCCTGCCCAAACTGAGGGTCGGCTTACTTTTCTGCTCTTTTGATGGACTCGTTGGGAAAACGACACCGGTTTAATATCGCATTTATAATTTGCTGCAGAAAACGATCGAGAGCGCTCCCGACAGCAATTATGTTGCCAGATTTGATTTCCTCAACTCAACGTTTGAGCTGTACACTCACAGGTAACAGATCTCATTATGCAGATGAGATTTGTTCTGTCTTTAAATGCCAATATATGCAGAAGCTTCAAATGATATCTTACAGTCGCAGGATGTAGATGTAATTAGCGCAGCTTTTAGTGCCCTCTTAAAGTGATGTTGGTAACAAGCAGAAATCCCTGTTTTAGCTACAATACAATTTTCACAATGACCGGTTAAATCCACTTGGTTGGTTTTGGATCTTTTTTTTTTTTCCCTGCAGTTATCTTGGAAACGGACTAATGGCTGCCCGTCTCTCCACCCTGGGAGCTCTGGGCGCAGAAGGTACAAACGGTTAACCGAGCTTCATTGTCATCGCTTTGCCTCTCAGAGCTGCAGTCTTCCTTCACTCCATCTAGATAAAGGGTGTTCTTCCAGTTTCCATGCTAATATACATTTCATGTTATAACCGGAGATTAGACAGGGAAGCGCTTCTGCAGAAGCAGTGTGGTATCAGTGAGCTCGGGCCGTGATAAGCTGGTGTGAAGCTGTTGGACCGTTGAGGAGATTAATTATGTGTGTGCTCTCTCTCCCAGGGTTGGAGTGGCAGGTTTTTAAAAGCTCTTGCCTGCCGAGTAACTTCAGGGACAACTGGAGCTTCGGCGGTCTTACCTACCAAGTGAGCGGAGATCAAGATGGTAAGATCAGTTCGAAATGTGAGATTAATCCTATAAATCCATTGCAGCAAATTGTCTATAGAAGGCACCATGACGCTGTTAGGGTTTTTGCTAGCTTTGTACCCTCTGACCCTGCATGCTCTTTTACAAGTTTTTATTGTTTTGTGTGTGTTGTTTTGGGAACTGACGGTCTGATGGGACACATAACCACTCTACTTCTAATCTGTCCAACCGTGACATCTGTCGCTCTCCTGAGCAGATGAGAGGCTTAATAGTAGGGCTGTTGTAAAAGAATATTTTAGTAATCGAGTACTCTATAGAATATTTTTATGATTAATCGATCTCTCTCTCCAAAACGCTGACGCAGTTCTGAGCGCAGAAAAGCTGTCATACTCCAAGCATCGCCCCACATAATTTAACATTTATTTATTTACTTATTGCTCCCCAAAACCTCAAAAAACGGTGGACAATTCAGCGTCATGCTGCTAGCGCTTAGCAACAACTCATAGGCAGAAGTTAGAGCGCCGCCCACCACAAATAATGAATAACAAAACATATTTTATCCAAGTTTCAAGGCAGATAAATTTTCCTCGATGAATTTTAATAACAGAGCTACTCGAATAATTTGATTCAGCCCTAATTAATAGTAAAGTAGTAGGACACTAGATACAGGTCAGGTAGAAGTTATAAAAATCATTTCCAAAGTTTTTGGAATCAATCATGTTGATTCCTGCTGAAGATGTCGGCGGGAACTTTTGATCCTGCTCTCAATTTTCCTTAATTATTTTAACTGGCTAAAACAAGGCATGTGATAAATTTGAGCATTATCCAACTTGACATTTCCAAGAGTTTTGGCAAATATTGTTCAAAAATAACATTCATAATTTGCAAGCCTGCCTCTGTTTTGCCCCTCAGGTCGTGCAGGATACAAGCCTTGCTATCAGGAAGTCCTCCAAGTGGTGAAGGGGATTATTCATCAGCCGCACGAACTCGAAGACAGCAACGTGTTCTACGCGTTTTCCTATTACTTTGACAGAGCTGTGGATGCAGGCCTTATCAGTAAGTGTGTGCACACACACTTTCCTGTCCACACCTTACATAATTATACAGCGCCTGCATGCGAGACAGAGGCTGAAAAATGTGAGTCATCTGCTCCTGTATCAGGGGATTTGATGAGCCATAGTTGTGCGGTTATTATAGAAATTGTCGTCCCGCTGCCAGTCTGCACTGAAAGGCCATCAGCTCTGTTATTAGGACTATATAAATGTGCATGTAGATGAGCTGTTGTAATTACTGTTTTGGCATTTTAAATATATAACGATCCCCTCCTTGTCCCTCTCTTCCCATCGTAGATAATGTCCAAGGAGGAACGGTGCGGGTCAGAGACTTCAAGAAGAGAGCGAAAGAGGGTGAGACCGGTTGAGGAATACATCATTACGATGACAGATCTGCTGCTCCCTGCACTTGACACACAGCGCGCATCTCAATGGACACTGAGTGGTTTCTATCTGAAATGCTGCCCTCATCTGTCAGCAGAATACAAATGAGTGATTATCCAAGCTAACGGAGATGATGTTTCTTGTCTCCTGCTCAGCGTGCAATAAGATGACCGAGTACCCGGCTGTCAGTCCTTTCCTGTGCATGGACCTGACCTACATCACTTGTCTGCTGAAGGATGGATTTGGCTTCAAGGACGGCGCCGTCCTGCAGGTTAGGGAGCAAAGTGAAGAGCCTTGTTTTATGACACAGGAATCTCTTTTAGGCTGGTGAAGCATTGTGAATTTAGTTGGTGTTTTAGTTGAACATAGTTTAGATTTGGGTGTAAAAAAAATCCAACCATACCTGTTCAGGGCCCAATCCGACTAATTAACTTAAATTATTGTCCCGAGCCTGAAGTAAGCCAGACATATTGGTTTTATTTAGCTTTTACTGCTTTTGTTTTTAGGCTATAATTTTAGTAAATTTAACTTCTCTCGTTTTAGATTTTGTTTAACATCCGGCTCCATTTTGTTGCTTGTTGTAACCGCAGGGTGAGTCGAGCGCAAATTTTCTGGGATGTGTGATTGATGAGAGCAGAACAGGGTGGGGCTCTGCTTGTTACTAATGAGCTTCTGCACCTTTATTTATTATACTATAAAGAAATAGATAACACTTTATATTGTTCATTTTTGTCTAGGTTTCTGCAAACTTAACATGCTGCAGAAGCCTGAGGCCAACTCAACCATCAAGCCAATTTAATTTTGTCCCTATTCAGCTCAGGACTTAAATACCCTGATTTTGCATAAATTAAGCATTTTTTTCATTGCATTATTTCAAATAGTTTCTTTTATCTTTACCTCAAAAAATGCTCAAACTGTTATTCTTTGTATTCTAAATGCAAATATTTTAGTGACTCGATTATTTTCTCCCCTTCTAGTTAACCAAGAAAGTGAAGAATGTTGAGGCTAGCTGGGCACTAGGTGCCATGTTGGACCATTTTCACAACTTGAAGATCCACTAAGGAGCAGTAATGAACAGAGGTCGATTTATATGGTGCTCGTCTTCAAACTGATTCAGTTTTTACCCCCTTTCTAACCAGCTGCTGAGATAGAAATAACGTTGACTAAATTCAAACACTCAGGTGTTGAGATATTCTGCTGTAAATCTGCATTAGCAAGAGCGGGTGAAGCACTGGATGCTAAGTGGAGGCTGTCAGCTGGAACTGGACACAACTACTTTAGCTTCATATAGATGTTTACTACAGGGGGCTTTGGCTGTTTGTGCAAAACATGATTGTTTTTATTAAAGAGTTACATTTTTTATCATAAAAATGATACGAGTGTGTTACAATGTAAGTGTGACCGTCGGGGCAGCCACTGAGGTTAGCGAGTAATCATTTTCACATCTGCAAGCGTTACTGCATTTCCTCCGTCATAGTTTTATAATCTTTTCCAACCCGTTTCTGCATTTCTTTGGGAGCATTTGCTTTCAGAAATAATGAGGGGGAAAAAAACATGTGGCTCACACACACACCACCATGTCACACGTGTCAAAATAAAACTGTTTGCTAATTACAAATATCTACAAGTGTTAAAGACTGATTCATTTTTTTATACAAATAGCCATTTCTATGTTTAGCCCACTGAGCCTGTCAGTCCAACGGTGCTGAAATAGACTAAAGCAGAGCAACCACGTCGTCTCCGTAAGCGTGGTCCTGCGTTGTCATGGTCACCAGCTCATGTGGCTGAGCAAGGACTACCACTGAGTCTGCAGATCCTGCAATTAAAGAAAGAAAAAAAGCAAAAATAACGAGATGGAAAACATTTTAGTAGCACTAATAATTCCACATCAGTCAAGTAATCTTTGAACCAATCACCACCTCATAATTATGGATCAACTGTTTAGTAAAAGTATTCACTCCCCTATTTCACATTTTACCTCCATATTGAATCAACATAGATACAAAAAACTACTTGTGACTGTGAACTTCTTGATCATTAGATGCACTAGATATTCTTAAAGGGTAGCCTTTATTTTTGTGATAAAAGCATGCCACACTTTTGAGATTTATAAATCATCCTTTTCCTTCCACTTCACAATTTATACACTACTTTACCACTTCACACTTCCAATTTAATTGAAAGTGTGAAGTGTACAAAAATTAATACTTTCTCAAAATGTTTGTTTTCGACTCATGAAAAGACAGATTTCTCACCACTTTTTTACCCAAAGATGAATCTTTCTTGTTTTTACACACACAAAAAAACCCCTAAGATTTTCTGAAAACATTTACATTGTGTACATCAGGTTGTTAAAACTTACTTGAAATGAAACCAGGAACATCACAAAGAATGCCTGCTGATCAATTAAAGGTCGTAGAAACCTTTAAATCTAGGCTGCTAAAAAGGAGCAGGCATGACTAAGACTCCCCGTTGACAACAAGTTGACTCAGCATCTCTGACAGCAACAGGACATTTATGATCTAACTCCAAATAAGCGTTTGGTGCATTAACGGTAACGCTGTCGGACGTGTTGACTGTAATTCCTCCCACTGTGTGTGTTTTCTCCCTCATGTTTTAATGCCTACCTGGTGATCTCAGCATCGCATGATGAAGATTCATGGGCTCGACAGCTGTTGTCATGGTGACCAAACCACCTCCATTCTCACCATCTGCCTCCAGCAGGCTGCTTTGTGTTAGAGCCTCTCCTGTGGAGAGCAAGACAGGCAGCAAAAATAATTTTAAAAAAACAAACCTTACTTTACACAAACTATTCAGATTCTTAAACGAATCGTTCTTCAAAGCGGGACGTAAGTTCTTAGTAAGCGTTTAGAAACAAACTTGCTCCTCACTGTCGTTCAGAGTTAGCCTCTCCATGTTTAGAGCCGGGGGAAAGTCGGTTTAATAATTCATCCGGTAATTGTGTTATGTAGAACGGAGAGACGACCCGTCTGTTGTGTAACCGCGTCTTCCCTGGCTCGGCTCTTACAAACGACCAGCCTCTTCGGGGAGGGTGACCCGAATAAATCTGTTGTTTATAATTAGAGCTTTGGCAGCGTTTCCTGTGGTGATTCAGCTGCGACGCTCCCCCCACCCCCCGCTGCCACCGAGCGAATATGACAGGCGGGAGGATGCGCTGTCTGCTGTCATTGTTTCTGTCTAAACATGAATTTACAGCGTCTTGTGCGATTGGTCTGAAAATGCGAAGCGCTCGCAGTGGGACGCTTTGATCCTGAAGAGGTGGTGAAAATTATGCCAGGAACAGAATTTCCTGATCTGTGACGGCTGACGCTTGAGAAACGGTAGATTCATGAAAACACGATACACGTGTCAGCAATTTGTAAAGTCAAAACGGAGGGAACACACACAGACTGGAAGACTGGAGGAGTGTGATTCAGGTATTTTCAGAGTCTGGGTAAATATGGAGAGAGGAAAAATAGACTTCCAGTCTATTTCCTGTCCTGTTACAAAAAGATAAAACCACACAGAAGATAAAAGATTTACTTCAGAGGATTAGGACCGCAGGGGGCAAAATATTTAAATCTGACTTTTTCCTCAGAATTTTGACTTCTGAAATAAAAGTCAAAATTCTGAGAAAAAAGTCCGACTTTTTTTTTCAGCAGTCCTAATCCGTTTGCATACAGATTAAATAGTCTTGCCAGGACAAAAGACTCAAGTCCTGTGATTGATGTAATTAGAGCCAACATTTATTTTTTAAATTAAATTAAGAGATTTTAAGGTTTTAACTTTAGATACACAAATTTACAACTTTGTAAGGATGTGCTGGATTACCTAAATATTGCATCTATCCACTTATTTGTCCTTCCCTTCATTAAATCCACTATTTTATTGGCCAGAGTATTTAACGTCATTATTCTTTAAAATACAACCTTGTAAGAACTTAAAGACATTGTAGAAACCATAAAAAGGATGTTTAAATATAGCAGTTGGAGATTTAAATACACGTTCCTAAATAATAGTGTTTTTGTGATTCACAAAACGAGGTAAGTCCTTAAATCAAACACCGTTCCTCACTTTAAGCTTGAATTAATGCCGTCTTGGAGCAGGTAGTATGAGCTGCTTGAAGCGACGCAGTCCAGCCATTAGCATATCCACCTATTGCACTGAGTGGGCGGATGTGTGTGTGTGTGTGTGTGTGTGTGTGTACCGTGTGTGAAATGCAGACCTGTTTCTCTGCCGTCAGCAGCCAGCCCCTCCTCTCCGTGCCTCTTCCTCATGTGAACGTTTCTGCTGCCGGACTGAGAGAAAGTCTTCCCACAGATCCCACACACGTGAGGCTTCTCACCTGGGAGGCAGGGAGGCGTTTCAAAGTGATGCCGTCTCTCGCTTTGCCTCATGCCAAACATCTGAAGGATTACGCGGAGAAACAACTGCGGCCTCGCTCACCCGAGTGTACGAGCATGTGTTTCCGTAGACTGGAGTACTCGGCGAAGGACCGCCCGCAGCCATCTGCCTCGCACAGAAAAGGCTTCTCACCTGAAGGAAAGAAGCGACAACCAAAACACCGCATCTGTGAACGCTGGAAGCCTAATTGAAGTTTCTAGAATTAATTTAAACTAACACATTAACAAGTGTCGCTCAGCAAATGCGAGCAAATGTTCAGAATAATAGCAGACCAACACCGCAAACGAGACAAATCGCCGTTTCTGATAAACGTCATTTCTACATGGTAAATAATTAGCTTGTTGGTGTAGCGGAGTAACAGAAACCGAACGGGTCCGACACTCGTGGCACGCAAGCAGCTGATTCTGTGTAATTAAATCATTAATTAAAAGGGACGTGTTAGTAATAACGTTCAATCCAATCACTGAGGTCATTTGTTCTGTAAATGCTGCTTGTTGTTCATTCCTCTTTGAAAATTGGAGGAAAATGAGCAGAGAACAGTAGCCTGGATAATACGTAAAGAGGGAAACATGAGAGAGGAGAAAATGATCTCAAAACCAAAACAGAAAGCTGCCATTTAAACGAATGGTGAAAAAGTAAAAAAAACAAAAAAAATAAATATCTGGTAAAATTATACATTTATATGTGTTTTTGGCCTTTCAGCCACATAAACCCTCTGTTTAATATCACTAAAAACATTTATAAGATGGAAATTTGGGGTCCAGTTTGTGACAAAAGATACACTTCGATTTAACACGACTCCCGATTGACACTATCTTGTGTTTTCGTTACTTTATATTCCAATACGCTATTTAAAAGTAGTTCAACCAAACAACCTCCTGGCACTAAGTTTAATTCTTAACAGTACGTTGTGTTCCTTTTTCTTTTTTTAAGCAATCTGATTGGTTGACATAGGTTTTAACTTTGTGCTACACTGCCCCCTATGGGTTTGGCATGCTTAAAACAGCCAGAGGCAGATTTGAGAAAAGAATAGGCATACATACAATTCTAATGCGGTGCAGCTGTGTGATCACTGTAAAAAGCTAGGAAAAAAAATCAGGTGTTGTGAAGTGGATAACAAGAAACCAAACTTGTTCTTTCTGGGTCCAGCCAGAGAACCGACGCCTGTAGGAATGTTCCTTTTACTACGGTAATGGATCTTTTGATCACATTCCAGTCATTTTTGCCTCATTTCAAAGAGAAAATGCTTATGAGAAGGATGTTTCATAAAACAGTGACCCCTAGCACACCCCTGAGAAAGCAGCATCTTGGACCTTTATTTGCTGCATGTGGTCTGTTAACTAATCACTAGAAGACTCAGACTATAAAACTGACCATCAAAGATCTAAATGTCACCCTGAATTAAGTGCAGCAGTGAAACGGAGGCATCAGCACTGCTGACTCTTCAAATCTGCAGCTTAATTGCGCCAAGAAAGCATTCCACCAGTAAATGACCTCAGCCGGTTATTGCCTGCAGCGTCTTTGAACTTAAGACGTCCATCTCCCCACCTGTGTGTATGCGCCTGTGGTTCTTTAAGTTTCCAGCGGTGGTGAACTTCTTGCCACAGTTCTTCTCCTTGCAGATGAAGGGCTTCTCGCCGTTGTGAGTCCTCATGTGAACCTGCAACCTCTGCAGCACGTAGAAACTCTTCCCGCAGCCTTCGGCGCTGCACTGGAACATCCGGTCGTTCCTGGACAATAAGCAGAAACGCAAGACACACACGTTCAACATAGAATACAGAAAGGTTCCTGTCCAGCTTAGATCCAACATGAACAATTTTCAGAGTGTGACTGATGCCTGTAAACTCAGACAAATTTGCAGCATAAAGGAATATTGACCTAAAAATGTAGGCGTTTCCACAGCGCTAACACTGATAAGCTAATTCTATGTGGAGAAATCTTACAGAAACTGACACAAATCTCTCATCTGCAGCTACTGCTTTAAAAAGTTGAAGAAATGAGAAGTTAAGGGCACAATAAAGACGAGTTTATGTAACTTTTTCTTTTAATTATTTGTTTTGAACTACTTATTCGAGTTTTGCATTATGTCAGTTATAAATATGGATTTTTTTTAATGGCAAGATAAACATTTAACACGCCCTGCTGTTAAACATCTCAGAAACAAATGACAACCGTATCTAATAAAACAGTGTGATTTATGTTGCTCTTATTTTGAAATATAACCGGAAGTTCTGGTAGGAAATGCGAAGGGAAAACCTACGAACACCGCGCTAATGTCGGACATCTTTGTACTTCTACAGTTCTTCATTCTCTAATGCAAAGTAACGATTCTCAGTGAGATAGAGGTCAGGAATTTGACCAGGGCGTTTCAATAATAAACATGCATTGCCCTGAAATGTTCCATTATTAAAGCTTTGGCTAGATATGTAGAGTCATTAGCCTCTGGAACAAATTTCCAGTAGTAGTAAGTGGAACATCAATCGACATTTTTAATGTGCATTTACCTGACAAAAAGTAATGCTTATTCCTTGTTTCGTAACTACACTATGTCTTTACGATGCAAAGAACTAAACTACAAAAATAAACCTGACTTCGCTCCGGCTCGGTCTCGACTTTTGACAAAGGCGGCAACATTTGCTTCCCGCATTTCCTGCGTCTTGCTAGCAGTGGACGCCCCAGCCATCCTTCTGAACCTGTCCTATTCAGAAGCGTAGAAACTTCTAAATAAAATAAAACTATACAAGTATGGAGTCCGGTAATGCTTGCACTTCAACACAACACGCGCACAAAAAATGTTAAACAAGTCACGTGACGCGCTCCAGTTCCAGGAAAGCTAACTATAACACTAGCTTTCCTGCTTCCCCAGCTAACTATTCGCTCCTTGTCTGTTTGACGTTACCTGTGCGTTTTGAGGTGATACTTGAGGTGAGCCCGCCAGGTGAACGTCCTGCCGCAGCCCTCGAACGAGCAGCGCAGGACCTGCTTGGACAGGGGGCGTCCGGGCCGAGGCGGCAGCTCGCGCTCGTCTTCCCCGTCGTCGATCAAGTCGTGTGTGCGGTGGTCACCTAGGCAACGGGGGGAAAGGTGAGCGGGGCCGCGCAGTAATCAAGCCACGAGAGCGAGGCGGCTGGACTCTGGAGCCCCGACTCTATAAAATCACCAGCCACCGACCGCGACCCGCTGAACAGCTGCAGGGAAAAGAAAACAATTTAGAGCTGAATGCAATCACTCCCTTTTAGCCGGACCGGGCGCCCCGCTTCGAGCGGCTCTAAAAGCCCACGTTTTTTTTTTTTTACTTTTCAGGCAGTGACGAGCTGATGGGAACGTGTCTAATGTAATGCGAGTTAGTGGGAGGGCGTCAATTACAGCAGCTTGAATCCAGCAATTTTAGTTCCACACTGCACGGAAAAGCGCCGCACATCACCATATGGTATGGTGCTGTTAAAGGAAGAAAAAAATATATACATGTGTGATGGAAAAGTTTGAGATTTTTCCTTTCTCATTTTAGAAGGTACAGCTGGTATATAGATTCATTAAGCAGAGTGAAATACTACAGACATTTATTTTGTGCAGTTTTGATTATTATGGCTTTTGGATAATGGAACGTTTCTGAAAACAAGATTAGTAAAGATCAATAAAATGGGCACTTTAAACAGAAACTTCAGGTTTCTGGGCTCCTTTTGCATGAATTACTGCAATAATGCACAGGTTGCTTTATTAGCTGCCTTCAGGTCCACTAAAAGGTTGCATTGTGCCCTTGTTTATATTTTTAACAGTGTCATTCTGTAAAGACAAAATATGTCTGGTGGTCCAGCTCTGATTTACATATCTTGCTAAATTGCGGGTTTGAATATTGCAATACTTTCCTATAACAAAAAAGACCTGCAGAAAGAAATGACTAATAAAATATCTTGCATATGCATAGTTAAATGCTCGATATAGAGATTTTCCTTAGCTTTCATTGTCCATCCATCCATCCATCCATTGTCTCCCGCTTATCCGGAGTCGGGTCGCGGGGGCAGCAGCTTCAGAAGGGAGGCCCAGACTTCCCTCTCCCCAGCCACTTCTTCCAGCTC
>CAEGAF010154813.1:0-17815 GCA_903067075.1 Micropoecilia bifurca
CCCATCATGACAATTTTTTTATTTTACTATTTGAAAGCAGTGATCGGTAGGATCATAGAGCAGCACAGTAATGCATTTTCAGTTTATAATGCATGCACTTTTATTTATGCATTTATCTTGATATTAAGAAACATATTTTGTTTTTAAAAACAATTAAATTTGTTGCTGTTTGCCTGTTGAAAAATGTTTTCCCTTGAAGTTACTGACAGAGCCATAACAAAATATTGCTTTATTCATTTAATCATTAAATAATATACACTGTGTTAGGTCTTAGTTCAATAGGCTATGTGCAATAATTTCAATATGTTTTAATAAACATTAAACCAGTCCGGCCCTCGGCTTGTAGAAAATTTGTTTTTTTGGCCCTCTGTGTATTTGACTTGACATCCCTGTACTAGACTGTTTAAAGTCTTCAGTCTGGTGCTTTCGTCTCAAATTCTTTTTGGAAAGATAATTCTGTTTAAAGAGACTGCATTGTTGTTTTGTTCATTTATTTTGGATATTTAAAACATTTTCTAGATCTAGTTTTAAATGCTCATTAGAAATTAAAGTTTATTAATCTTTCCGAGGGCAAGTTTACAATGGCATTATTATTATGTTACATGAAAATGGCCCAAAAGAAAAATTTTATCATTTTTCACAATAATTTCTAGGAAAATTATCATCCAGCAAAATTTATTATCATGACAGGAATACTGAGGAACTAGATTTGGGGTTTTCATTATAGATTACAGGACCTGGTGTCAATCTGCAGGTGAAGAATCCATCCAAGTTTCACTCATTGAACTGAATTACTGAAATCAACTTTTGATTGATATTATAATTTATAGAAATATGTCTAAATGTATAAAAAAGTAAGCTAAAACACTTTAAATACAAAAAGAAGGTTGTAGAAGTGCATTTATCCCACCTTTGGGATATTTGTTATTCTATATTTGCATTAAGCTGCTTAAATAAGAATTAATAGCTTATCCTATTGTTTGACAGAACGCCTTTGTACTCAGTTTAAATCTCTGCTTCTGTTTTAATTAAATTTCTACTTAATTATGACTTTCTTCCATAGAATTAATCAATTTACATTTTCCTCAAAGAAAATTCCCAGAAGCTTTGAAACTGTCACACATCACAGAGCTAAAAACATCGGCAGGAAGAAAAGAGAAGTTTCAGCTCAGCATGTTAATGATGATGAAAGAGTCAGAACTGACCTGGTTCCTGGAACGTGTCTCAGGCAGCAAACTGGGCCTTCTGAGAAACCGCCATGGACAACTTTGAAGTCCCTCTCAGCACAGAGACCCTGAACACATCAGACCAAGGGAACGTTTACCTGGGAAACTGCTTATAAAAATCAAACAAGGACCATTCATCCATTATTTATTTATTTACCTTTTTTTCATCAGCTAAAAGTTTCAGCGGCAAGCGGAGCTCCAAGATTTCATTTTTACCCGAGCTGTATCCAGCAACACAAACGGCTTAAAACACAGAAGAAAAACTGTGATTTACAGAAATATTCACACTCTTTGAACCATTAAAAAACATTTTCTCCCTTTAGTCATAAACTGGATGTTTTTTGGGGGGAATTTTTATAGACCAACAAAAGTTTGTGAAGTGAAAGAAAGCAGATAATTTCTCTGGAACATTTCTAACAAATACAAATCTGAAAACTGACATACATGTCCTTTTCATTTCACCTCACAGTATTTGTAAAAGAGAACTTCTTCCATGGTCTGTCTCGTTTTCTGTTGAGAAGTGAATATTTTTGCCACGTTATTAAAATCCACTCACTCTTTCCAGACGTCCACTCGATGATCTGAGTGGGATGTTCCAGCTGGAACACATGAAGATCCTTATATCTGCAGGAACCAGAACAGACTTAAGACTGAAACAGGAAGCCCAGCAGGACATCACTTCACATGATGAGACTACAGGTTGGTTCTGGTCTGCTGTTTTCTGTACACATGTAAATATATTTTGAAGTGATTCTACTCCAGAGAACCTTTCATTAATAGAAATGGGCATTTATTATTTCATTTTTCATTTATTGTGAAATATTTCCAAGACTTATTTTCTATTGTTGTTTTCACAAATTTCAGCTAATTATGTAAACAATAAACAATTACCGTAATATTATTATTTTTATTTACTCCACCGTTTATTCCAAGACTATCAATAAATACTAGTAAATGTAAAATATGATTAAATGTAGTTACTGTATGCAGTTTAGTTTATAAGTAGTGTTTCAAATGGGAAGCTTTTCAAGAACAATATTTATTTTTGTGGCGCTATGAATGTCGTGCATTCACCGTTTGATTTTATATTATTTTCGGCTGTATTAAGACAAATAAAAGCTTATTAATGTATTATGTGACTGTGCAAGTGCAAGAAAACAATTATTTGGTTATAATGCGAGGTGAAGCAGCTTAAGTTAAAATTATAGACTCATCGATGCGCGTTGGTTTAAGATAAGCAAGCCGAATTTTAAATATATGTCAAATTAATATCTAGAGCAAGTTGTTAACATTTTTAAGTCACCTGAACTTACAAGTGTGTAAATTTTAAATGTTTTGGGGGATATAGAAGAAGACATCCCATCGCTGGCAGCTAACACAGACAAAACCCGACCGTTTGATAAAGAATAAAAGTTTTCTCACGATTTCAAAGACTCAATGAACCAGTCATCTAAAATATCATCAATCTCCACAGCTTCGGTCTCTCCCATCGTCTCTCTTTAAAGCCGCTTCATTGCTGCTTCCCCGCCAGTTTCCGCTCGGCTTCCGTAACTTTTTATCCAGACGCTGGCCGCAGAGCAGCACCGCCACCTGCTGGTGTGGAGTCCTCACTGCTTTAGAGTATGTATGGAGCCACTAAGGTTTTAAAATAATGCTTACATACAGAGAAAGAATAAATTGCTTCAGTGAGACATTCAGTTTAAAAAAAAAAATTATCACAGCAAATTTGCAACCATAATACTTTTATTTAATATAAAAATGTAATTCTTTGGGAAATACTTTGTATATATTAAATGACATCACCTGATGGCGAAAATTGCTTTTAGGTAGAATTAGTTTTTTATTACCTTTAAATAAACACAAACAGCTTATTTCTTGAGCATTCCTGGGGAAAGTTATTAGTGGATGGTTAATAAGTTTAAGGTAATTTCACTCTTAGGTTTATTATTAGGAATACATCTGGGTTCAAAAACAAAACATTTCTCCATTCAGGGGAAAATATGGAATCAGAAGCAACAGAATTTATTTCAAAACAAATATAAACTGAACTTTATCAGCTAATACCCAGTTAGCGATTTTCAAATGAAGTCCCAATAATTATATCTAATTCTAACACCTGTAATTTCTATGCTGGGTGAATTTGTTGCTGATTTGATTTAATACCTTCACATAAGTCTCTTATGTTGGATTTGGAGCCTGACTTGTTTGTTTCACTGATCCAAATTACAGCACTGCCTGCTGTAAGTGTAAAGGACTATTCCTTAGAGAACGCAAGAACATCTACATGTTTCATCAGATGATGAGTCTTCATAAAAATAATACTGTTTTTTTTTCTAAAAGAGAAACAATACCTTCTGACTTTAACATTTCTAATATGGTCAAAAATCAGAGAAAATTCTAATTCAAAAATACTTTATTAATAATACTTTATTAATCCCCCCCAAAATTAATTCACTTTAATTAACTTGTCATGCTTAATGGTCCATGTTGGCCTTTGTTTCCACCATCTTGGAAAGAAGAAACCAGCCCAGAAATGTGAGCAGCAGAAGTTGAGCTGCACTATTTAGTTTCCCTCATGCAGACTTTCCAGACTAACAGGTAGAATATATAAAGATGGAGTCAGAGGTGACTGTCTGCGGATGTGATGGTGATGTTTTGATGTCATTTTAATGAAGGCAAAAGTCATTTTTGTGGAATATTGTAAATATGGCTGACTTTTCAAAACATAATGCTGTGCACAAGTATTTACCTCAGTAGAGATTTCTTTGGTTTTTGCTAGTATTTTACACTATCTATTTTTAATGGCAGAAAATAATAACATGAGCAAATTATTATTATTATTATTAAAATTCTTTATTATGAGAGGGAGAAAACCTAATTTGTCATTTATCAGTTGGAGCAGTGGCAGTTCTTGCATCATAGATGGAAACCTGCGGGGAGCTTCTCTTTTTTTGCTGCCCACCAACCAATTCATGTGATGTGAGAAAATTAGATAAAGGTAAATACTTTTTTACAGAACTGAATAAATGTTCTGCTGCTTTTAGAGACTAAAGGAGAAGCAGTAAAAAAAACTTCAAAAAGCTAACTTCACATTTTTGAGATTATATTTTCTACTATTAAAGAAGAAACATGAGGACATGGAGGTTCTACTTGGCACAATTAGCTGGTGCTTAATTTCTGTTTAGTGAGTTTAATGAGAAAAGAGCAATCACAGATTCTATAAATGACATTAAAGACCATTAATTAGTCAGTGTGATTCAGATAAGCTCAGGAAAAAGCTATAGAATTGAAAAGCTCCTGCAGCTGCAGACATGGAGAGATAAGCTTTAGTTTTCTACAATAAGACTGAAAAAAAATCAATAAAAAGCTCATTATTCAGCCTCTATATTTGATTTGAGGCTGGTACATTTTAACTGAAAGCTGTTTTATTTAGAGTAGTAAACGAGTTCAGCTTTGGCTGAGTTTCTGTCATTTGTTTTAATTTTTAAGGGATTTTTAAGGAATGTAAATATAGGGATTAAAAACCTTTACGAATCGTTAATGTGAATTTGCAGTGAAACCATACTTTTAATAAAATCAAGAAACTAAGAATTCAAGCATTTACTTACCTTAGATAACAGGATTAGATAAGATTTCAGCTACTCTCCTTTCAGTGCAGACATTTCAGATTTGATTACATAATAATTCACCTGTTGGCAGGAGGGAAAAAAAAAGCTTTTATGATGCGTTTGGCAACAATGCTACCTATGATTTGACTGCGGTGCTTGTTGGCCCTGGGTTTTCTCCTGGACAGACTGGTGACAGCTTCCTGCCCACGCCATGCAGCGCTCCATCACTGCAGCTGTTGTTTTCCTTCCTCTCCTGCTCCTCTTCAGCAGCCTCATCACTCTGCTCTTCCTGCTGTCTGACAGGCGAGAGGCTTAGTCACTTTCGGTAAGCCGGAAACAAAGAATCCAACTTACTCAACTGGGTTACGACAAAAATCCCCCATGAATGCATGGAGGTATATCTAAAAAAAATGTTAAATATTTTAATTATTATGGCTTAGAGATGAAAACAACATGAAATTCAATGTCTCAAAAAATCAGGATATAAAATAAGATCAATAAAAATGACATTTTAAGCAGAAATATTAGTCTTCTGAAATGTATGCTCATTTTTTTCTTTCAGTTCTTGGTTGTGCCTCCTTTTGCATGAATTTCTATATCAATGCGTTATAACATGGAGGAGATCAGCCTGTGGTTCTGCTGAGGTTCAGCCCAGGAGTTTTTCTCATCTTCCTCCTCACAACACTCCACAGAGTCTTTGTGGGGTCAAAGGTCAGGAAAGTGTGCATGAATGAAACTTTTTTACATGTTTTGAGTGAATTATTTGATAAAGGTGTAACACCATCTTTTTAAAAAAGCAATGTGAATGCTTAATTTTGAGTTTTCATAACCTGCAAGGACTAATCAAATTTACACGAAATAAGTGTTGAAATATTTAACGTATCTATAACAAGTGAGTTTCACTTTCCAAAGTTTAGACTACTTTATCAGAGAGCCTTGGTGAGATGGGTTGGTCACTGAAAAAAACATTTTAATTGCTTTTTGTTTGAACAATCATAGACTGTGATACTGTAATAATAATATATTTGACTACATGTGTCTCTTGGAAGCAGCGTCCGGCTGGATATGAAGCGAATTGAGAAAATCTAGCAGTCCAAAAATTGACTAAGAAATATTGGATGCAGTAAAACAAACTACATATTTACTCCAAAATAGATATTTGTTAAATACAAATCAAGGAATGTACTTTGTACATCTTGGTTTGAACAATCTTTATACTTTTGCAAACAACAACCTGTGTTCTGATTCTAAAGTTTAGACAGCTTCCCTTCACTTTTCCTGTTAATAAAACGTGACGAATCGGCCTGTGCAAGTGTGCAACCTCAGCCAGGCTGATGAATACTAATGCTGGGAAATAGGTCATCTAATGAGATGATGCACATCAACAAGCTGATGGAGTGAACACTCACTCGCAACAGGTGGGAGGCAAATGATGTGGCTTTTCTGTTTGTCCTCCTTGTTGACATGTCACTTAGGAACAATAATTAACCTGCTGGAAGGAACAAAGTTTGTCAGAAAACACTTAGCAATAAAAATAGATTTTGGGCTCCTTTTATTGACAAATGTTTTGGAAGTGATGGAGTTCTGATGTGAATAAGTAGAGATCAGCTCTAAATTTGCTGTAAATTTGCTGAGATCAGCTCTTGACATTTGCTCTGCAGAGTGACAGAAACATAAACTAAATGTTCCTGATGTTCAACATTGCTCAAGTTCAACCTCTTTTAATGGAAGCTGAGCTTAGCAACATATCTCACTTTTTGATCCATAATATTACAAGTTTTTCAGTTTCGGGTTGTGTGAAAATATTTTCTCTGCTTGTATAAATCCTTTGGTTCTCAGTTGAGTTTGTCTGAAGCTGGATTAAGTTTGTTTTACAGAGTCTAGAATCCTTCCCACCGTCTGCTTTGAAAACACAATATCTCCATTACTCTAAGTAGAGCCAATATTTAAGTCAAAATTTAATCACAATAAAGTGTGATTTGACTTTAAATTATGTAATAAAATTTCATCAGACTGTTCTCAGTTTTATCTGATGTGATTACATGAAAAACATAAACCTTATGTTTATGTTAGTCATCTTTTAGCTAACTTTACCTGCATCCAACAGCTTTACTCAACTCAGTCGGTTAGTTTGGGGTAAAAACTGTGAAAGGTTCTTTGTGTTTTGCTGGTTTGCTGCCATGATTCTAGCACACTTGCATGTCTCTGCACAGCAGCAGCAGCAGGTCTCCTTTACTGCTGCACAGGTGTGTAAACCCAGCGCGAGTGACGTAGTGCTCATGTTGCATTTAAAGGTGGCTCGGAAAAACAAGTTACCACTTATTAACAATGGATGAAACCATTTTAACTGATGATAACAGTAACAGAGGACACAGATATGGGAAGTGCTGAAGACCCTACTGTATCAAACTGACAGAGGAATATCAGAGAGTTGGCCATTCTCAGGTAAAAACCCAGCGCATACAGCGTTCATGGGTTTTTTTTCATCCAGACAGCTTCCCACGCTCCCCCTGCAATGGCAAGGAGCCCCCCCTGAGGGGTGCGCCCCACAGTTTGGGAACCTCTGGCTTAAGGGATGGAAACTTGAGCAGTTGCTTAAAAGTAGAAATAAACAAAAACACTATTAATGTTTTTAAAACTTTTTACTCTGATTTAAAAATTCATCTGTCAACTTAATTGAAGATTGTTTGGTCTGAACCTCCTTTTTATTGTTTCCATGGTTGCACATTTAATATTCTAGCTCCTTCTAACTACAGAGATAACCCTGTTTTTAACTTTGGGACAGAAACTGCACTGAGCATGCTCAGTACAGTGATAAGTAAGCGACAGAATAATCAAGCATTTAACAGTTCAGGAGACACAGAGGCTGACAGAAACCAGAAAGAAAAGATTAAATATTGGTCACAATCAATTTAGTTTGAGATGAAGTCAACTCACAATGGGATTCCACTGATGTAACAGGAGGAAGAAGAGAAAATGTACATGTCCCTTATACATCTGGGATGTAAAAAAAGAGAACGCAAAATGAATGCAAACTGAATTACAATTACAATTTATCTAATATTTTCTTGTTTCTGTAAACATAAACATTAGCTCAAATATTGAAAAAATATTCCACATCTCAACAGATTTTCTACACCAATTACTTCAGATATTTCTTTTACATTAGCATAAAATACTTTAAAATATTACAATAGATCAATATTATTATACAACTTTTCTCATTTAGTTGTTTGACAAATATAAATCTTAAGACTACAAACATTTTATTTATTTTTTTAAATGTTTCAAAGGAGCTTCTCAGATTTTATAAACCCTGTTCAGGTCGAATATTGATATTGGCCCAAATTTTCACATCGGTGCATCCCTGTTATGCATTTAGCATCAAGGAACTGAGTGAACATTAAATAAAAGATAAAAAATATTCTACAGAGGACAATATAGGGACCATTGATGAGTCCAACAAAAAGTTCTTAAGATGTTTTAAAACATATTTTCAGATCTCCTTAAGTAGCTGTTTGATTGTTTAAATTAACTGAGTTTAACAAAACTGACTCCAAGTTTAATTTATGCTGCCGGTTGTATCAGTTTGGATTAACTTCAGCACCCAAAACACATTTCCTAATCTGTTTCCACATCCAACTCATTATTACTCAAACTATTACGTTTTAGTTCCATCATCAGGTTTTATAGATGTGTCTGAGAAACTATGGGCTCCCATTTGTGGTCCACTCTGTGTGAGCAGCATGTTTCCCAGCTGTGAGCCTCAGTCCAGATGTTTGCCACAGACCCATCTGAGCTGAGGCTGGTCTCTGAGGTCCGTCGTCTCTGAGCTGGAGAACCAGTTGCACTGACAGGCGTAAGCCCGCAGACCCTTCCTCTTCTCCAGCTTGGCCCGGAGCTTCTGGCGGTCCGGCACGTTATTCCTGCAGCAGACAGAGAAAATGGCAGCAGTTTAATCACTCAACATGCAGGCTGCTCATTTTAGCAAATAGTTTTTCCTCAATTAACACACAATAATAGATATGCAGTCATCATGTTTTTTTGTTGTTGTTTTTTTTTACCTATTCAACATAGCCAACAAGAAAATTAACATCCTGGCTGTGAGCAAAACTTTTAATAACATAAGAATGTAGGTAGTCCACTTTAAAACTACTTGAATAGCTTTTGACTTCCCTCATCAAGCTGTAGCAAATTCACTGGATTAAACTGATGCAGTAATTTTTTTCAGCATTTATGAATGGTCAAAAATCAATATGTTATAAAACATATTAGCTTATATCTTATAATTATGTAAATTTTTTTATTATTTGATGAAAAATTACAACTGTACATCCACAGGCAGATTATTTCATATATATACAGTATGACTTAGGGAAAATGTCATTATGCGAAATAATCTGGCTGTGAAATTAGAACTTTTTAAAATCAATATTAAGAATTATTAACTATTAAGTTCCCATAGCTTTCTCAAAAATTACTTGTAAGTTAGTTTGATATTATTTCAAGTGTACTGAGATATTTGCACTAGAAAAATAGATGATAAAAAAACTAGTTGGAAAGATTTTGTTTTTGCAGTCAATAAGCATTTATGATTAAAATCAGTCCAGATTATCTGTTTAACAATAGATTAAAACATGAAAAATGACTTTTATAATATCTGAGCTTCTTCTTTTGGTTTCATCACATTTCAACTCTGTGTTTTAGTCTCAAAAGGTATCTGCTTAAAATGGTGAAAGAGGATGAAGTGCATTAAAACCTTAATGTGTGTGAACATTATTTTTGCCACCACCTGCTTGGACTGTTAATGAAAGGCAGTTAAGGTCCATTAATTCTTGCTGTTAAAGGCTCATTTGTGGAGCCACCGCCAGCAGCCGCAACACCAATAAGACGCTTGATGTTTTAGCTGAAGCTCCTGCACTCTATCTGCACAGTTTCATAAGCCGCCCTGCTGCCACATTACCGGCTGATTGGATAATTGCTTAGCAAAGTGCTGAAAACAGGCCGTAGTTTGTTTTAACCAAAACATTTTAATTACCAGTTTTGTGACTAAATTTGTTTTATCCAATATAAACACCTTTGGATTCAAAGATCAGCAGTATAATAATATTAGAAGGTATAAAGAACAGAGTGACGTTAAACCTCAGTCCGGCTGCTTTCTGTTCACAGCTGTAAATCTGCTCATCAACATGAGATTAAAGAAAGCAGCTGTTCCAGTTACAGATCTCCCATAGAGCACCTGAGATGGATTTAAAAAGCTCACATCTGCATCTGATCAGTGTATTTAAAATGAAATGGGAATGAATGTAGAATAAACTTATATTAGTGTAATAAAAAGTGTGATTTTTTTAAATTAAAAAGCTGTTTCATTGATAAATCCCATCAGATTTGACTTCTTCCTGTCTCTGGGTCTGCGGGCTTGTTTTACTAGTTCAGGATAATTTGCCTGAACAAAAACAACTTAGATAAAATACATATTTACAACTTAATTTAATCCAATTAAATCCCAATAGATATTATCTCTGTTTTCTCTTTGTTAATGAAAAATGAAAACCACTTCATCTTGGTTAATAAAAATATTCACCTGTTGACAGAAGACAGCAAACATTAAGCTGTGAAGCTTTTCTCTCTAAATGCTGTTTTGAATGTTTTCATTTCTCTGAAAGAAAGAGAAACACTAAACACCACATCACTTCCTATTTTTGTAGTCAAAAAGGGCTTTTAAAACAGCTTTAATTTGACTAAAAGCTGGTAATTGTGACAGTAATTAGTCATTCAGATAACCGATTTATTCTCTGTGTATATGTGTTATTACAGGTCCCTCCACTTGTTTAAACAGCCACGCTTTCAAGAGAGTATAATTAAGAAGTTTTTACAACATTTCTATACATTTCTTAGAGTCTCCATCTGCAAATTTCACCTTACTTTACACTATATATTATCTTTATTATTATTGCCAACTCATGATGATTTCTCCACCACCAGGAGGCAAATAAAGGGAGTTTTTATTCAATTACAAAAACTGTCATCTGTCATAAAGAAACCTGTGAGATGTTAACCGAGGAAGTACGTGTGTTTAGATGTTGACATGAAGCTGTAGAGGCAAACAGAGCTTCTTCGCGTCCCGTCTGGTTTGTTTGTTTCGCGGTTGGAGCCGCGGCTTTCAGTCTGGGTGATTCCACTGACATTACAACTAGAAGGCCAAACTCATCCTCCTGATAGCTCCTGAGTGTCTCAGAGTGTTTTGAACTTACAGCAGCACAAAAAGAAAAAGGAGAAAAAAGGTTAGTGATAAAATGTCAAGGTGTCAAATGATGTGTGTGACTTGGGTAGATGTGAGAGCAGAGGAGTTGGCTTTTCTTTCTGAACTACAACAGGCTGACAACAAAAAGTAACTTTAACAACTTCATCCAAATGTTACCAATGTCTTTTCTTTAGTGTAGTTTTCTTCTTACAAAATGAAGAGAATGTTCCCATTTGAATAAACCTGCTTTGTTCAGATGTTTGAAATGATTTCAAACTGTGATTCAAAGAGCGACACTAACTGGGGTTTTGTCAGACAATAACTTGATTGTAATTCAGATCATCACGAGATGCAATCAAATCACCATTTTAAAACGGGTTTTGTGCCATAAAAGGAACAATAAAACGTCCGTATGGGTGAGTGGAGGGAGCTGAAGCACTAAAGCACCGGAGGAGGCAGTTCGTTTCAGCTGTTTTAGCTATTAAATGTCTCCAAGGACCATTTCTGTGTCTGACTCCCAGAAAACAGGCGTCTGCTGAGGAGACACTTCAACTCCTCTAGTCTTTTACTAAACAACATGCCTAGAAGAATAACATGTCAGAAACAATAACTTTTTATTTTAACATACAATATCTGTCATATACATATTCACCCATTCATAAGACAGATCTACATATGGACAGAGGGATGGATGGATGGATGATCCATCATTCGATCGATCAACAAATCTACACATTAATGGATGGATCTTTAAATTAACAAGTTAATTTCTGTGATATCTTTTGGGATTAATAAATTACTTTTAACTGAATTAAATTTTATATAAAAACTAAAAACTCAAATATTTTGGCCAACTACAGGCCTTGTTGAATTAAGGCCATTAGTTCCATAAAATAAAAATAAAATAATCAGGCAGCTTCAACCTTGTCCAACAGTAAATAATGTGTTGTAAAACACAGTTCATGAATTCTCCACAATGCATCTAAAATAGCAGAAGACAGCAACACAATATGATATAAAAAGCAGAGGCTCAATGTGAGAAACGACTGGAGCTTCTTCCTTTCTAGTATCAACACATTTTACCCTTTGTGCTCAGAGCAGAAATCAACAACATGAAGAGTGGGGGTTCGATGATTCATTCATGTTATTTTTGACCAGATGAGGGGAGTCAGCCGAACATAGCAGCACTGACAACGAGACGGCAGCCAAACGTGCAGACAGGTGTAATAGATCCATCATGTCTCTTTGTGTCAGGACTGCTTCACCCTGTTAGTTTCAGAGTCTTCATGTTCGGGTTTTAAAACGTTCACTCTTCAAAAGACACCAACAAGCTTCACATTTCCATCACTTGTTGCTGCCGTTGAATGAAAAAACTGGCTAGTGAAGCCAGAAGAAATCAAACATTAGATTCACCAGAAGCTTCAATATTTCTAACCAGATTAGAGAACTTAAATTAAAAACTCCACCAAATCTCTGTGGGCGAAACATCCAGATCTGTTTTGACAAGCAGGAAGCAAACATCTCACTTAGAGGAGGATAAAGAATAAATTCTGCACTCAGAATTCAATCAACCCCTGGAAGCGCCTAGACACACCTCCGTCATCCGACCATGGCAGCCTGTCAAACACAGTTACTGTAACAAATGACACAGTGTCACATGAAATCAGTTCTTATCCCTCTGGGTGACGCATGTCTACAAACAATCTGACCATCACCTTGGGGTCACCTGCACCAGAGGAGGGGGTGATGCTGGCCTCCATGTGGGCTCACGTTTTAATCTGCTGCTGAGCTTAATTAATTTACAGAGAGCTAATCAATCATATCACCTAATTGGGTGATAAAACTGTGGCTGGACACTGAATAGCAATGATTTTATAAGGATGATCAAACTGCACTCACTGAATCAGGAATTAGACATTATGAAGAAGTAAGAAAAAGACAATTTGTAGGAAATCATCATCACTCAGCTGCATTTCCAATTACTTTGAGAGACTGCACAGTTTGTCACCGTTTGTAATACTAAACCAAATTAGATCCTGGTATTATTCAGTCAGTTCCTGATTGTTTTACATAATGCAACAAAAGCCCAAAACGGGCAAAAATGTAATATTTTTGTATGAATTCATAAATCACAGGGAAAAGAACCTAAGGAATGACTTCATTAGTTTCCAGGGTAGATTGCATCATTGTGGTTTCAACAGGAAGCCGCTGTGAGCTGGTTTGGACTAACATGAAGTCTGCTTGTTTATATTCTGGTCACACTGATGTCCAGCTTACAGAACTGTTCCTATCTGAAGGAAAGAGCAGCAACTCTCATGGCCTGATGTGGATGTGGGCAGCTTAATGTCACTCTCACATTCATTTATTTATTTATTTATTTTACAAAGATGCTCACCTCTTAAAAACCAGCTTTTAAACCTCTTATCTTCGATGCTTTGCTTTAAGGGACGTTAAAGGAAGGAAACAATATGCGCACGGGTAAATACTGCCACCTCTTGGTCAAAAACTAAAATGTCACCCAAAACAGCAGTTTCCTTTTCACTTGGGGACTTTCTGAAAACAAGTTTTTAACTGGGAATTTTAAATTTACTACAAAGGATTATTTTAGGAATTGAGGAATTATAAATCTGAGATAATCCACCAATAATAACAAAATGTATCATTCAAGGTGAATACCATATTAATGTCTAAAATGTTAGGAGTATACCCATTAAATGTGTCGAAAAAGCATTTGAACAAGTCTTCAGACTCACCTGAGGAACAGGTAGTCACATGATGCGTCCCATTCAGAATCGTCAAACATCAAAACCCGGAAGTCACAGGAGATGCACCTCAGCTGGTCACATGACCTGCATACACATCGCCACCAGTCATGGATTTTTAAAATAAACTTCTATGAAACACATTTCATTTATCAGTGAATTATAGTTGAAAAATGCAAATTCTGCATAATCAGAATGAACTGGAATAATAAATCAAGGACATTGAGGTCCTGTGTCCTGATAAATCCAAAGCAGATGAGACTCATGAGACGCTGTTGGAATAAATTGATGTTTTCACACCTTTTGGAAGTGGCTGTTCCAACACCGTTTGTGACTGAGCTCCCACCGATGAAAACAGGACAGCATCTGGAAGAGGAACAGAGAGCGCAGAAAGTCTCAAAGTGACACACAAGTCGCCACAGCAACAAGAATAAAAGTTTTTATTAGTAGAAAATGAGAGATAAGATTAAAATCTATGCCTTAGTGCACACGTTCAGTAAGGAGTAACATTAAAATATTTTTTTCCCAGTTAAAGTTAACTTAATTTTTTTCATAAAAACATCAATACAGAAAAAAAATTTCAAAGTAGCGTCTTTCTTTTTCTTCTTTTGTAACTGTTTCATTTTTTCTTGTATTCAAGCTAAAATACTCACTTTCTTCCAGCAGACGGTGGTGAGAGTTTCTTCTCTGCTTGTTCTCTTTTAGAAAACTGTTCACCCTGAAAAAGAACAGCAAGAAGCAGATTAAAAACAATTAAACAATTCGTTTATGACTGTTTAATTTATCTCGCATCTAAATTGTTTTAAATCAAACATCCACAGGAAGTCACATTTTGATAAAAGCTGCATGAATAGCCATACAAGAAACATGCCATGTGAAAACACTTTGCGCAATTAAGAATTTTAAGAAATCAGTAAAAATTCTTGGAATAGTTTTACATGCTCAATGCAAAGAAAAAAAATATGTCGTAAAAATGGTAATTTTTTTTCTAAGAAACCATTAAAAAAAGCACAAACAATAAAATAAACCTAGGTGTGGCATTTATGGAGACACTGTCTTTTATTTTTATAATTTAAAATGATTCAGAATCGTCAAAGCACCTTTGTCACAAATATTTTACAGACATAAGCTCACCTTTGACTGAGGAGAACTGTCGTAATCATCCTCCAGTAATTCCTCCAGAAGGGCATCAATATCCTCAGAAACGCTGCTTTTATGCGGCTCACATTTTGCAGCACTAAGTCACAAAAGCAAAATGTTACTGTATGCATATGTATCAGTACTTCATACTGATGGATTTTCATGATTTATGAATAGTGGTTTTCCAGAAATAGAGGAGTTTTAACAAATTTTGAGCTAGTTAGCAAACATCCAAACACCTTTTGCTGACTTCAATGATTTAGACATTTTTAACTCTTAAGTTATTAATGGATGTTTGGCACTTGTTGAAATAATTTTTAGAATAATTTATATTTTATTGCCATTTATAGCCAAAAATGGAAAAGCTTGATATGAATGTAAATTTCTAAGTGGAGGATACAATGTCAGAAAGAGAATGTTCACTGAATGTTTTAGATGAGCTAATTATTGGAGAAACATATCACCAAAATCAATAGAATGAAGGCATTCATGTTATTAAATTATTTTCAGTGTAATTACAATTAATTTAAATGTTCCTATATTCAAATTTATGCTGACAAGTACATCAAAACATGTGACTATAATAAAAGGTTCAATATTTTTTGTCCCTCATTTCAGAAAGTAAGGATTCATCACAAATAGAGTGAAATATTCCAAGCCATTTCTGCATTTCTTGTGGTTTTGATCTCAACTTGCAATTCAAATCTTAATTGTTGCATACATTCACAAGGACCTGTCCACCTCAAAAACAGCAGAAACACAATTTATCTGGACTAAGGTCAAACTGACACACACGTTGGTCAATTATTGGGAGTTTAAGTGATGTTTATTGGCTACCAGCGAACATGTGCTAGCAAAAGTAGCTTTGTTTACCTCCATTTTTCCTGTTTATTTTCGTCTTTGTTACGTCTTACACCGGAAGACGCTGCGGAAGCTTTACTACAGAACTTTTTTTCCACTTCATCCAGCAGCTCATCCAGGTCATCGTCATCCATGATGAGATATTCGTCTTTGCCCTGCTAGTTGGGCTCGATCAGCGCTCACAGGCCAGCTTCCATTACCGATCTCAGCGTTCGCCGTTGCCAGGTAACAAAGCGGAACTCGGCCAAAGTCTAAAATAAGTGCTCTTCAAAATAAAAGCCGAAATACATTAAATATGATGGAGTACCATTGGATATTTTAAAGATAGTCCCCTTGATAAAACAACACATTGTTACTATGATTAAACATCATAATTGTCCCAAGGTAAAATTAAGAGAAAATATGGGTCCAGATGCACAGCATCCAAAACCAGAGGGACAACTAGAGGGAATAATTGCTAATACCTCAACCAAAACAAAGACATTTTGAATAAAAGACTAAAAACAGAACAAATCGGTACTAAAATCAAAATATTTCCAAAATGACTGGCTCAACTAGAACTAATTTTTAAAGATAATTAAGAAATGTTAGACATTTCCTTGTAAATTTCTTTGAGTAATTGAATTTATATAGTCACACAGCCTGGGGGAAAATGACAAAATATGCCAGGCAGTCACATTTTTAAAAAAAATTTAAGTTCCAAAAGTAAAAACAACTTTTTAAAAAAAAATATGCCAAAAGCGCATTACTTATTCTTGTAATCTGTGGCAGATTTTATTTTGAAAATCAAACAGGAAGTATTGTTACAGACCGATAAGTTGAAAATTCCTTTAAGCTAAGGTGCTAATACCATAAAACAGTAAAACGGTCAATCAATATAATTGTAAAAGGAAAGAAGTATTTTCTGCTGTGGGGAAAAAAGAGAAAACATCGTTGTCGGCAGGATTCGAACCTGCGCGGGGAGACCCCAATGGATTTCTAGTCCATCGCCTTAACCACTCGGCCACGACAACTGAATGGCGTATAAGATGCTCCAGTTTTATTTTTATACCTAGAACAAACCTTTTTTCCTGCATTGGATTGTTCATCAATCTGTGTATTACTTTATTACTACGATTTTATTTATTACTTTGGAAAAGACTGATAGTCTGAACTAACTATTAGTTCAGACTATGTTCTAACTAACTATTAGTTCAGACTATCAAACTGTGGTCTGCGGGTTTCAACTCAAACATGCCCAAGTAGATGGGCCTTCATGTTCATGGCTTTGGCGTGGCAGAAAACAACAAGTAAGAAGCTAATACTTTTATTTCAAGTCGCATTATATATTAAGTTGTGTTATTGCGGGGCAATACAGGACTAAACAGGCCTAGAACTTTTTCACTGCATTAGATGATCCACTTACATGTAAACGTAACAAGAAAAAGCAGGTAGTCACCATAACTTCTCATTTAAAATTAATAATGTGATGTTTTCATCAAGAAATATATACAACACATTAGAAATAAATGACCCAGAATTCTTCATGTCAAAATACAAAATTGATATTGGGAGGCTACAAAGAACAATTGAATCAACAGTACAGGTTTTCACAGGAATTTAATTATCATACATGCAAAAATAATAACCAAAATAATCTTCAAGAAGTTTAGAAGTTTAGTGTCGCGAACATCAGCTACAACTGTTGAGTTCATCGTGTTAAGCTACTACTGAACCACAGATGTCAAAAGATGCTTGAGGTTTTGGCTGTATAATAATATCGATATTGTAATATACATCGATAGTTTCTTTCCTAGAAAAAAAAATCGATATTCATCTGCAAGTATCGTAACATCCAATTATCACCTTGCTCACTCATTGCTTGCTTCACATCAGGTCATCAGGCTTAGAGTGATTCCTTCAGATGTTAAGTGTCAAGGTTAAAAAGGTATCAAACTATTCAGAGCAGGAACTTGGTTCACTTTATTTACTTTA
>CAEGAF010154822.1:0-11813 GCA_903067075.1 Micropoecilia bifurca
AGGTTAATTGGTCTCTCCAAATTGTCCCTAGGTGTGCATGGTTGTTTGTCCTGTATGTCTCTGTGTTGCCCTGCGACAGACTGGCGACCTGTCCAGGGCAAACCCCGCCCCTCGCCCGGAACGTCAGCTGGAGATAGGCACCAGCAACCCTCCCGACCCCCCCAAGGGACAAGGGTGCAAAAGAAAATGGATGGATGGATGGATGGATGGAAGTGGTAGAAGGCCGAATTTGTAACTCTTGATACTGTAAGACTATTATTGTTGGCTAATTTGGAACATATCCCTTGTAAAACAGATATCTAATCAAAGTGGAAGTTTCTGCTTAGAGACAAATGGTAAAATGACTGAATTTTTGTATCACTTTTTTATGCATACTGACCAAAGTGAATTACACTACAACCACATTCACCTAATCATACTCACAAATGGGCGCACATTCGTACAGCAAAACACAGATCAATAGGCAGGTTGTGATTTAGTGCCTTGTGCACAGGTGCATTGACAAATGACAGGCACCCCCAATGCTTCGATTGCAAGACAACTACTCAACCCACTGTTATCCTAAAGATATAAGTAATATCAAAGACACTGATATTTTCCATGGTTTAAATACTTTGGAAAAAGAGATTTTGTAACTGGTCAAAATCAGTTAAGATTTGTACTTACTTTAAGCCACAATTTATTACTTTTAATAATGGGTAGAAATAAAATTTAAAAAACTGACTATTTCCAAAAGAGTTTCTTACTTTCCTCCAGAAGTGTTAGCAAGTTCTCAACTCTTCTTGTGCCGAGTTCCCCGCTGTCAAAAACGTCTCGAAGCATGCCCACGGCAATCTGAACACAGGTCTTCACTAGATCCGTTGTATCAAAAACATTTCCCAACGCCTGAACAAAAAAGTTTAAAATAAGTAAACTATTTTTATTCCATAGTTTTTAAATACCAAAATGACAGAAGTAACAATGAGGGGAAAAAGGTATTTTTAGTGCTTTTTTCATATTCTGATCTCAAAAGGCTACAGTAATAATAGTATAACGAGTAGAAGTATAAATGTATGAATGAAGTGAATGAAGAAATGTCAGGCAGGTTGAATTATTTACTTATAACTTACCTTAAATTTACCATTCAGACTTCAAATAACCTAATTCTTTGTGAACTGCCATTTGTTTTCTCATCATCCTGTTATACAACTTCAACCTCTCTCAGATTAGTACAATGTTTATTTTCATTCCAAACCGACTTTAATCTTGACTATTCTTCCAAATTTGTGAAGAATTATTTGTCACTTACAGCCAGGTTGTCATTTTGGGGTTGTCCAAACTGATCTTCAGTCTCCATGGCTGGATGAAAAATAATAATTTTTAATAATAATAATAATAATAAAAAAAAGAAGTGTATTTATTAGTTTATAATAAACTTTATAATACTTAGTCATGTAATAGTAATATATCTTACCCTCGGGTGGGTCTTCAAAGAGATCACTAATGCGCAGATTTTTCAAGGAATGAACATCAGAAACAAACTCCCTTGATCTTCTGAGGTCATCGATGTGAACAGACGTCCAATGACCTAAAATTAACGTCTTCCAATTAGTATATTTACAGTATTTTTTCATTTCTTTTTGAATAATACTACATGCAAATTTAATGTACAAAATGTGCTTTTAAAAATTTTGTAACAGCGTTTTAGTGTGTTTTGCGGGAGGCAGCTTATGACATTGTTGATGACATAAAATAGTTTATGATTGTGCATGAGATCACAACTAACCGCCTTGAAATCCAATATAGGAGGTCCCCCCTTCCATTCTAGGAAGTTTTGTAACAAAGTACACAAATGTCTTTGTGTCATCTGTCGTGAGGCCCTTTTTTATTTCATTGATGCAGGAGTACCTGAGAAGTACAAAGGTTATTTACAAGTGTAACAAGAAAGCAAAACAATATGATTTACCATAAATTCATACAAAAACGTGATTGTGGGATGTCTTCACTTACTTGGCTGAGGAGAGAATATTTCTTTTTTGAAAGTCATCATCAAACTCAGTTTGGACAATGAGCACATTGTTCTTTTGTACTGAGCCAAGAAATTCCCTATTGCCAAGATATTTTTATAATGGATGTTAAAGCATACACTACAATTTATAAAAATCACTTTACAATTTTTCTATAAAAGTATAGCAAGTTTAAAAAAAACTTTTTTATATTCTTTTTATACTCTCTATTCAATGAATCTACTAGTTCCATTGAATACAATTTTGAATCTAAGAAGACGAATAAAAGATACACACCTGATTGTTTTGAGGAAAGAGTACTCTGTTTCAAATTGCAGCAGAAATAGCAGCTTGACTGCATCACATTTTATCTCATTTTCCAGTTGTTCAGCATCTGCTGCAGTTAGCAGCCTGGAAAATGTTGTCACCTAAAATAAATAGAAAATGAAAGCAATAGCAAATATGTAATTAACTTTAAAGGGTGTAAACAATATGTGAAATGTAAAAAGAATCATTTCAAATGTTATGACATTACAGATATTGAATTAAAACTTCATATTAGCACATTTTGTAAGAGATTTCAAACTATTTCCCTCAATAAAACAATTTATCATTGACAATAAAATAATTTACTTGAGGCAAATATCTGGAAAATACACAAGTTGAAGCTAATTGACCAAAACTACAGGTGCACACAAGACATGATTCATCTTCTCCATTTTTCAACAAGCTAGATGTGCCTCTAATGTCTTAGTAACCATCTAATGCAGTGGTGCCCAAAGTTGGGCCTCAAGGGTCGGCATCTTGCATGTTCTAGTTCTTTCCCTGGTGGTAGTAACAACCTTTTCAGCATGTCAATGTTCTTCCTAGGCCTTCTACTGATCCATCATTTGATCCAGGTGTATTAAACCAGGGAGATAACTAAGATATGCAGGATGCCGGCCCTTGAGGACCAACTTTGGGCACCACTGATCTAATGTCAGTAAAAAACTGATGGCTCTACACTTTTGAAAGCCTTATAGCAAAAAAATCCATGAGGTCTAAAAAGGGTGGAGTAAGGTTGAGAATAATGTAGATACACAAAGAAATGCAAATACAATTTTGATTCAGTTACAAAGAACTATGACACAAATTACATTTTATGAAATTAAAGAAAAATATTACCTCAGTGAATGACACTTGTGAGTGTTCAGACTGTTTTATGTGGTATGCAATGTAGTCTCCCAGAGACCTGTGCTTGTCCTCTTTGACATATTCCTTCATCCAATGGTCTCTTTCGTCATCAGGGAGTTGAGATTTGTCCAAACGAACAACCGAGTCTGGGGTTGCGCAGTTGAGCATAACAGTTTTGACTTTATTCAGAATGACTTGATCATCTGGTTCAAGATCTTTATTGTCGGTTACTTGAAGGACAACAGAGGAGCATGTGTCTGAGTGGTAGCCGATGAAAACATCTCCTGGACTATATGTCTGAATTGTGGAGTAGTCATGCTCTATTGACACAAATTTGCTAACCCAGGTCTGTATTTGTTCTGCAATGTCCCGCTGTTCCATTTTGAGGACAGTGTTGATGTCCAGACAGTGTTTCTCTAGTCGGTTAATGAGTGGAATTGGAAACTGCTCATAAACAACCTCCTTTTCTTCAATGACAATGAGCCTGAAGTTTGGATGAACTCTGCATTTCACACGATGCGTCCCTAATCCAAGATCAACGTACTTCTGGCCCCCTAGAGTCACATAGTATTGGTTGAGGGCATCATACAGACTTTCATACAGATTCTGTAGGTTCAGAAGCACAACTGTCTGTCCGGTCTCCATGCAAACTTTGACACGATTGATGTTTCTACAAATCTGCATGTACTCCTGGTCCTTTGGGAAGCTGGACCCAAAGATGATCTCTGGATGGACTTGATGAAACAAAAACATCTGTTGAAGTATCTGGAGAGCTGCATAGTTTTTAGTAAGGATTAAAAGGTACCGATTTTCCTCCATTTGGCAAGCTGGAAAAATACTTTTTTCGATCATGTCAATGGTACTGATGCTGGTATTGGAAAAGTCAAGCCGAAGTTCTCTGAAGAAAATGTCAATCACCTTAACATCATCTTTTCCACTGAAGTTTCTCAGGACTGCCCCAGCAATTTGATCGACAGTGGGGGGCTCATTCGAGGTCTTTGCGATGGAAAATACCATCTTTATAAGACTATAAAAGTCCCGTAGGCCAAAAAAGCCTTTGCCCTCTTTGCATACTGTTATATATGCTTTTGCAAAGGGCCGAAATAGATTCTTTATCTTCTCAAGGATGTTTATTTCAGATGCACAGATTCCTTCAGCACTTTTGATGAGTTCTGTCTCGCTTAAATCACCACGGGACACAAAAATCCCACGATTCATTTTGGCAGGGTCCAGTGCCCAGTTGGAAATCCCAATAAAACCAACCCTCTGATGAGGTTCTGGCTTTTCATCAACACACCCTTCTTCGAGTAATGGGTGTAGTGTTTTCAAAGGCATTTTTGGGGAATCCTCAGCTAACCCTATTTCATCAAGAACAACCACAGAGATGTATTCGTCCAGATTTTTGCTCTCTTGAAATCGGGCACATTGTTTGAACGTGTGGATGATTCCTTCAGGGGTTGAATGGGGACTGCACTGGAAAGACACCAGATGTATCTGCTTAAGTCTCTTAAATAGGTCTGAGTGTGATGTGGGGCCTTGCATAGCATCTGCTACCAGGGTTTTAGATAGTGATTTGGAGCTCCCTGGTTTCCCAACAATAAACAAGGGGATTCTTAGCTCAACACAAAGGACCATCATAAAGAAATTCTCTTTCAAAGCTTCATTTCTGGCTATTGTCTTTCCCAAAGGTACACCACTTAGTAGAAGGTCCTGCATGAGTTGGATTTCCTGCTGTATTCTCTGTGGTTTGTACTCAGGAGTAAGAAATCTACTGATAGTTTTCTGATATTGGTCTTTGCTCTCTAAGCAGGACTGATAGCAAACTCCGGTTGCCATCAAGAGTGACCAGATCACTCTGTCACTAGCAGGGGAAAAGTTTAGTTTGTTTCTCCTTTTAGTTTGTTGCTGTATTAACTCTTTGAGAGTTTCAGAAAACATGGAGTGATTCTTGTGGAACCACACAAATACCTGCATGTAACGTTCAACGTCTCTCAGACTGACAAAACTACATTCATCCTTCTTTTCCCTCATAAACTGTTGTGACGATGATAATACCTTAGATATCATTGGAATGTGCCGTTCCTCAATCACATTGGCCTTTACCTGCCTTTGCACAATTTGTTTGATATACATTTGTTCTGCTGAATCACTGAGTTGCCCAAAATCCCACACAAGAGGCATCAAACTAGGTGGTAACACATGGACCCGATATACAAGCTGGCGAAGAGGAATGGAGCCCAACTTTTCTTGTGTTTCCTGAGCATGGACTCTGTAGCCCAATCCTGATGCCTCAAGTCTCTCAATCATTTCAGGTGTGTGTTTTCTGTATGGGTTGCATGCAGCAATAATCTGTAGCCCTGTTTGAGAGCCAAGGCTTTTTCCCTGAACTGAATGATCACAAATGATTTCCTTGATGCTGCTTATGGCTTCTGTGGTGTTTGCCTCATCAAAGAAAAGAACTGAGTCAAATTCATGATTCTCCTTGTTTGTCTTTGCCAGAGCTTCTGCTTCAACCACTTTATCGTGAATTATTCTAGACGTTGTTCCTCCATGAACCTTGACCAGTTTCATGTTCTCTGCTGCTGCTCCACATCTTTGCAGTTCACACATGAACTTTATGAGTCTTGTCTTACCACATCCTGTCTCACCCATTATTATGACTGGGATGCCACACCTAAATCGCATGTGTATTGCCATCATTTTGAGGATATTGTCTGTGGTCAGCTCGTAAGTTTCATCAGGATCAGTTGGCCATTTGATCCCAAGTACACTGCACAGATGCTCAATCTTGTCTGCTCTAGGCAGCTGATCAAAATCCACATTAAAAGGGACTCTTTGATGCACTAGCCCCCTGTACAGCTCTTGAGTCATGATGTTTTCCTTTATTACTTTTCCTGTTGATGGATTTATAGCATCAACTCCTCTCCGGCCATTAAGCCTCAGATGAAATCCAATGAACGTCATGGATGTGTGGTCATCATTAAAAAATATGTATGGATGAGGTTCAGCTTCCCACCTTTTTCGAATGAGGAATGGAGCCAAATCTTTTTCATTTACTTCAGTCAGGTCAGTTTGTTTTTTTCCAAGGCTCTCATCGGTGATACATAATGACGGTGTTGCAAAGTCTTTGGACATCAAGATCATAAACTCAACCACAAAGTTTTTGAACCCTTGAAGAGTGTCTCCAACAAACTCAACATTGCAGAAGACTGAATTTTCACAGGCTTGCAACTGAAGATTAAGAAACCACACAAAGTTACAAAGTTCTGCCCATGAAGGATCCAGGACACCACAGTAGAACAAGAATATCTGAAGACAATGTGATTGAGTGCTTTCAATTCCATTGTAAGTAAAGTCATCAAGATTCTCATTATTGTGAAAACGTGTGAGATACTGGTATGGTCTCTGAAAAGCTTCACTCCGAAAACATTCATCATCCATAAGAGGGTCATGGTTGTCAGTGGAAAAATGTTCCTCCTTTTGCTTTTCCAAAGCCATGACTTCTTTAGGAGGTCGACAAAACACTTTTGGGAAAACGTCAGGGATCCCAAAGTTTTCCTTTTGTCCCTGAAGGAACATAAACAGAAGGACTTAAGTGAACATCAATTCAAATACTTTCATTCAGTAAATAACATCAATTACTCTCCTTAAAGCTAACAATTGAAAATACAGCAGCTACTTGTACAACAAACAGTTGAAACCAAATATGTTCATATACTGTCTAAAAACATGTTTTTTTATTACTTTCTGACATGAGAGCAAATTAAACTTTCTATTTTGGGTAAGTGTAGTAGAAATGTATTTAAAAGCTGTGGCGACATCTGCCACATGTCTTCCCCCTCTCTTATAACCCTCTTTCCTGTCAAACTACTTTCAAATAAAGGACACTAGAGCCAACAAAACCTTAAAAAAAGCTGTGTCCAACAACTGGCTCCAAGTTATTTATTTATTTATTTATTTAGAAATCTAGCTGGTAAACTTTTTGACAAAGGTTTACATTTTTCTAGGGACTACTGTCTGAGCATATTACATCTAACATAACACTTTGCACAGTTGAGTTCGGCAGGAGGATAGCTCTCTGTAAACAAAATTTGCTGCACATCTTCAGCAATAAGAGTCGATATGCAACTGCAGATGAAGTATGTCAAAGCCTTTAAGGGCAACAAAGACAATTAAGAAAATCTGTGTGTAAGCAGAAGTAAAAAGGTAAAAAGCTGTGCATTCAATTACCCACCTTTTTACACTCAATTATACAGGGTTTTGAGATGTATTTGGGTCAAAATTCTAGCAAACCTTTGTAAGAAGCTTGAGAAAGGATCCCAAAATAACCCTAGTCATACAGGTACATCAAAAAAAAAACTTTAATCTGGTTGTTTTTCTGGCAATAATCCAATATTTTAGCAATACTAACTGA
This sequence comes from Micropoecilia bifurca, assembly GCA_903067075.1. Classification (NCBI taxonomy): domain Eukaryota; kingdom Metazoa; phylum Chordata; class Actinopteri; order Cyprinodontiformes; family Poeciliidae; genus Micropoecilia; species Micropoecilia bifurca. The sequence goes on from CAEGAF010154822.1 coordinate 7,573, forward strand.
CTTAAACAGAAAAATGTACACATGCTTCTTTATACTATGAATGAAAATATCTGATTTAATAGTATTAATTTTTCTTTTCCTGTGGTCAAAATAATTGGAAGCATGCTGGACAAAATAAAAATAACCATGAAAAGTAACCAATCTAATGATCATCACAATTTTAAGACATGCTAGACTACTTACCAATCTTGTGCCACATCTGGCCTGATCATTTGTGGTTTCTGTTAACTCCATGATATACAAGTGTTTATGGGTGCAGTGCCACATTTGTCCATCTGAATCCATCAAGTATCGTAAAAAGAACAACTTGAAAAGGAATTCATCCAGGCCTTTCTGTACCTGAGATAAACATTTTGTAAAGAAAGCAACACTTTTTGAGTCAAAAGCCATGTCAAAATTAAAATAAATCAGATTAATGCTGATCATAGCATCAGATACATATAAAAAGAATTGAATGTCATTAAAAAATGAAATATTTGTGTCACCTATTTCACAAAGTGAAACTCACATATTCAATATATTTAATATTGTATATATTTCAAATATTTTAAGACTGTTGACTTGACAAATGTCCAGAAGACGGTCGATGATATGCTCACAGAGTGTTGTATCTAAGCACAATCATGAAGTGTTCTTTATGATTGTAGCCCATCCTACAAATGGGCTACAATTGTTGCTTTTTTCAAGTCTGGTCCATTGCTCAGTGGTCCAAAATCCTTATGAGTAAAGTTTGCATATAATTTAGAATTCAAGGTCCCAGAGTGTTGAGGAAGACTGGATAGGCACACAATGAATGTTCAGTGTGAAGTTTCCACACTCAGTGATGGTTCAGGTGTCATGTCATCTGTTGTTTCTGGTCCAAAAGGAATTCTGAAGTCCATAGTCAATGCAATCATCTACCAAGATTTTTGAAGCACTTTTTTATCTTCAGACATCTTAATTGATATGCTGGTTTAATTTCCCAGTAGGACTGGGCATCTGTTCACTCTACCATTGGTGCCAAATGCTGGTCCACTAACCATGGTGTACCTGTTCTTTACTGGCTAACAAACTGCCCTGGCAGAAACTCCATAGAAAATCTATGAGATATAGTTAAGAGGAAGCCAAGAGACATCAGACCCAACAATGCAGATGACGTGAAGGCCATCATCTGCATTGAGGGCCTTCAAGTCATCTGCATTGACATCTGCCAACCTCTACCAAGTTATAATGAGATTCTCTCATGTGCCTTCAAGTCAGTGTAGATGATTTGCAGGTGTTAGTGTGCTTTTAATTTTTATTTCATTTGTTTAATTTTGTGGCTGTACAGCACTTTGGTCAGTGGTACTGTTTTAAAGTGCTATATAAATAAACTTGGCTTGGCTTGGCTTGGCATTTGACCCAGATTGCTGAGTGAAATGGAAACCCAGCAATCCATAGTAAGCCATAGACATCAAATTAAAAAAAATTGGATTCAGAGATTTCATCATAAGTATAATAAATCTGAGTTCCACTTTCTAAAATGAGTAACAAAAAATGTGCCATTTTTCACAATATTCCTAATTTTTTTGATGTACACATATGTATAACACTCCTTACCGATGATGTGACATCAAGGTGAAAAACCTTAAAATCCCTTTGTGTTGGAGTGTCATACAAAGACTGGAGAACTTGGTGGTCATCAATGGTATGTTCAGAGAGGCGAATGCACTTTTTAAATGCAGTACCTTCTCCAACATATCTTTCCAATTTTTCATACAGCCTTTGGACATATAGAGACTTCCCTGAAAAATGAAAAAAACTTTATTATATGGCTGACTAAAATCATGACATCAACAGTAACAGGGAACAAAGATCACCTTATCAATAATTATAAATTGGTCGATTTTACATGTAAAACTTACCAACTCCAGCACGATGTGATGACACAATGCCAACAGTATGGCCCCCTTTAAACATAACGTCCTTCAGATCTGATGGGGGTGAAAAATGCCTGGACAAATACTGCTGGATCTTCCCCAATGGCTCTTGAGGAACAAAGTCTCTTTTGAACTGACTAAACGCAGTTGGAACATAAGTGTGTTCTCTCTCAGCGCTACAATAGATCACAAGCCTGTAATCATGGTGGTTAAAGAGAGTGCTCAGTCTCTGAAAACATTTCTCCATCGCACAGCTGACATCATATGCAAGTTGATCTGCCCAAATCATTGTGTAAACCTTCTGGCCAACATCCCCTGGTGTGAGACATCTCCTCAGGAAAAGCTCCACTTGCTCGCAGGATGTTGATGGGGTACACAAGAGAACCTCGTCATAACTTGGTAGAGGTTCATATTCACTGTTCATGTACAAGCAAATACTTGAAGTCAAAACCTGGTCATGTGGGCAGATTAGGAGATTTGGTTGCTTTGCAATGAGACCTTTAGGAAGAACTCTTCTTAGGGAAGAATCCTTATTTTCACACAGCATTGGTTCTTCTGATTCATCCTTTTCTGGATCAGCCATCATTTTAAGTAAATGTCCCAAACTCCGTATGTCCAAAATGTCATGGAAAAACATTCTGTCATTCCCAATATAGTTTTTCCACAAGTCTTCTAGTTCTCTTAAACCAAAAGTCTGGTCTCCATTTTCTACTGCATCCTCATGTGTTAAATGGCTAAAACAGACTGAAAATGTGTCATCATTCTTGTTAAGGACTTCACCATGCTCAAATCGGTTGGAGAGCCTCTGCCATGGTCCCCAGACATCTGAAGCTGAGCAGTTAGGTTTGATGAAAGAGAGCATCATCAGCACTTGCTCATCTATTTCTGTATTTACATTTGCAGGAGTCAGGACGCTGCATAGATGGAATATTTGTTCTGCTGTGAAAAAGTTTAAGTAGTAGTGATCAGATCGGACTTCGTCCATGAACCTTTGCCAGTCACAAATAAACAACTCCAGCTTCCTGGACAGTTCTACGAGTTGTTCAACCAGATTTCCATTTATCTTAATAGTAATGGTCTTGCAAAAGTTGATTTCCATGGTGATACATTGATCACTTTGACCTTTGCAATAGATCTTTGCTTCCCAGCATCTGAAAAGTGGATTCCCTGCTGTATGAAGATCTATAAATGCTTTGGCAAGTCTCTGGACATTTTCAAACACCTAAAAATAAAGAACAAGTGTTATTACAACATATGTGAAAATCATTGATTATATAAAAATGCATATAAAGTCCTGATGACAAAATGATAAAAAATATTAAATTCATGGAATGCACCTCAGTGAAGCGTTCCACCTCAGTCTGATTTTGTTGCTTTTTTCCTGACATGAGCATGAGCTTGTTTTGCAGCTCTTTTAGATCCTCGTAGTTATGGGTCAAGCTTTGACCTTGTCCTTCTAGAATCTGGAGTTTCAGGGAAGACTCCAAATTCAACTGTGGAAGGAAAATTTAAACAATGAAATGAAGCAAATTTGGTTTATTTCACAAAGCTACAGATAAGATGAAAATATTTTTGTAGATTAAAAAGATATTGCTGTCACCTCAGGTTGACATGTCTATCACTACTGTATTATCTACCAACTAGGGATGCAAACAATTAATTGACTTACTTACATGATAACCGAAAGCAACAGATGCTTAATCTGAAATTGATTAAATCATTTTCAGCTAAAAAAGATTTAATCAACATCCTCTGGACACAATCCAAGTAATTAAGATAATCATTTTTCAAAAATCTTTTAATATATATAAAATTATAAATTACATCACTTGTTTATTGATTTACAGCGGTCGTTCTGTCTAGAATAATGTCTAATATGGTTGAAAGTTTTTTTAGTATTTAAAAATCCTAAATGTTTTTATACCACTTATAAATACACTTATTTGAATGTATTTGCACACAACACTAACGGCAAAGAATGATGATGATTTACCCGTTTCTGATTTTGGGCCTTGATGGTATACATTCCTCTCTCATTAATGGATGTAGCCAAGGACAAAGAAGAAAATTCGACAGATCCATGGGTTTCTCTGACGGTTTTCAACCAATCCAGATGACGAGCTGTATCTTTCTGAAACAGGAAAACCATTTAGGGAGTTAACCAAATCTAATGATGTTTACAGATATGCATTAAATTCCAAATATATTAAAATAAATAAGAACAAGAGTCACGTGACCGGCGAGGGATGCAGTAGTTTGTCATCACGGCTCCACAGCTTCCCTTAAATACATTGTTTTTTACCACATATTTGGTCTTAGGTCTATGGTTTTTGTGTGTAGTAG
>CAEGAF010154852.1:0-23889 GCA_903067075.1 Micropoecilia bifurca
CACACACACACACACACACACACACACACACACACACACACACACACACACACACACACACACACACATGCAAACACGCAGGAGGAAGACTGAGAATTCTGTCAACCCACAAGCCTCTTCCTGCATCTCCCCACTTGACAAAACTACGACCAAAAACTGTTCCAGTCCCGTTGCGCTTTGTGTCAGAAGTCTTCTCGATGACTTCCACCCCCCAGCACAAATCTTCCACTTGCCCCCACTTTTCTCCACGCATGAGTTCGCTTTGTTTCAGACTGGCAACACCGAGCTTGAATTAAAACATTTTGGGTTTTTAAAGGAGGAGATTTGAACCTGCAACGCTGTCGTTTTTTTAAAAATAAGAAAAGCTGAAGTACAAATGAGACACCAATAAAATTAGAACAAGTCAAAACTGTCAGTCACATGTAAAGAGTGAAAACAGCTTGAAAATAGTCACTGGTTGAGCTGAAGAGTTACTTCCTGATTGTTCTACCCGGTAATTTACTTTCCAAACGCCGAGGCAGAAGCGCTGTGGCTGAGAATGTAGGAACTCCATCTTATGGTCTTTATTTTAGTCAAAATAACCCAATAACCCCCCACCAACCACCCGTGAACCCTGACAAAAACAATAAAGGTACATGAGAACGGAGTCCTGACTGCAAACTCCAGATGCTAACACACAAATCATCTGCACCGTTGACCTTTGCCCCCCCACTCCCCTCCTCCTCTTTCTTCTTCTCTTCCTTCTGCTCTCACACTCGCATCCTGGTTGGCGTCTGTAGGCGTCGAGCTCCCGACCCGACGTTGAGCGTTGCGACAGAGCGGCCCCGGTCCGCTTCCCACTGTTCGTTCCAAATGTGTGGAGCCATCTGTCAGTAAAACAGGAAGGCCTAGGTTCCCCTTCTCCCTTGGGCTTGTTTCGTTATTTTCGGGAGCTTCACTTCTCCCTGTGTGGCTGCTTGGACCGGGCAGCCGCCCCAGCGCAGGCTTCTTGAAGTGGCGGCGCTGGGGCCGAGGCTGTAGGGGCCCATCTGCTGCAGGCTTGAGGGCCATCCATTATTAATGGGGCCACGGGCGTCGGTGACTCCTCAGATACTCAGCCCTGGCCAGAGGATGGCTGCTGGATCGCCTCGGCTCGCGAGAAAAATTAATAAGTAAAGACAACTTCTGTCCCTTGCTGCGCCTCGCAAAAGTATTCACACCCTCTGAACTTTTTTTTCTCACATTTTGTCACATTACAGCCTCTAAACATCAGAGTGTTATAAAGGGATTTGAGGTGAAATGTGAAAATATGTTTTTTAAATCAAACCTGGGACGTTTAGGGGTTCAACACGCCTTGGTCAAAACTCTTTAGGGATTATTGTATTTTGCTCATCTGGAGATTAAATCGTATTTGTATAAGTAGCTTAGTGAGAGTCAGACTGGATGGAGAGCAACTCTTAGCAGCATTTTTTACAATTATGTTACATCTGGGCTATTCTAAGACATGAAATCCATTTCAGTGTTTTTAGGGTCATTATTCCCCTAGAAGCTAAAACTTTGCCCCCCGTCTTTATTTTTTTCAAGACTCTAAAAGGTTTTTTTCCCAGGATTCCTCTCTGATTAGCTCCATCATATTCATACCAACTTGCTAAAAAAAGAAGCACCAGTTTCTCATACTAGGTGAGATGAATTTTCACTTATTATTTTCCTCCATACAGTTCAAAGTTTCTCTCATTTGACAAGAGAACATTTTTCCAAGGGTGTCTTGTCAACTGTGTCTGACTTTCCAGTCCCTGCTAAAACCACAGCATGATACTGCCACCATCATGTTTTATGTTTGTCGTGTTTCCTACATGCCAAACTTCCTTTTTCTCTCCGAGCGTCCCGGTTAGTAGGGTGTGTAGCTAATTTTTGTGTCTGCAGCTCCTCCAGAGTCACCACAGTCCTACTGGATTTTATCTAGGAGTATCAGCGTAAAGTGGGGTTGAAACATCATACATTATTTTCCCTCCAACTCACAATTCTGCTCTTCTTGATGTTGGTTTGTCACAGAAAATCCTGATAAAATGTGCAGAAGTTTCTTCTCCTCTGACTCCTGGCCTCCTTCTCGCAGCCATCTATCTCTCAGCCGCCTCTTTTTCTCCCTCTCCGTGATTCTGATGGTGTCTGCGCTCGGGCCGCGGACTCAGCGATGCATGCTCAGTAAATTAGAGAGAACACGAGCGTCGATCAGCCGGGGACGCCGGTCGCCCGCATCCCCCGTGACCCCGAGGCCAGTTAATTTTCTGCTTAATTTTGCGGCAGTCAGTTTGCATTTTTGGATGATTACGTGGCAGGAAATTAACAATAAATAACAAATGTGGTGTGAAAGCCCATTCCCACCGTGGGGCCCCTGCGAGCCGGAGCCGGGGCCGCGCCGCAGCTCAGCCTCTCTGTCAGGGCTTATAATGAAAACGTCTGTAATTCTTTGTAATGTAACACGGGGGACGCTGGCTGTGACAAGAGTTATCCTGCTGTGCTGATGGAGTCACACTCAAGCTGCTCCCAACGCTGAACTTGATTAAACTTATACGCATCTACATCTCCTCTGCAGAGTACTTGCACCGCATGGAGACCGAAGAGGCCCAGGAAATGGCGCAGATGCCAGGTAAAAGCTCGCCCACCTCATGATTGAAATGTAGCGCACAAAGTCGGGACAATAGGCCCACAAACAGCCACTTTGCATCAGCGGGAGGTAATTTATCTCCTCCTGAGAGTCGTGTCGAAGGGATGCGTAGTGAGTGATGGGTGTTTGCTGGTGTGTGTCCTCCTCCCCCATCCCAGGCAGGGAGAGTCCTGCCAACGAAGCGTCTGAGGAGGCAGAGGAGCCCATGGCCGTCCCTGAAGACCTGTCAGCCGGTTCCACCCATCAGCAGAACAACCGGGGGGACAAAGGTACGGCTGCACAGCCACAGCACAACCAGATCAGGAGTAAACTGTAAGGAATCACCTGACCTGCAGGGAGTCTAAAAAGTGTGCACACCCCTGAGTTTATTGGAAATCAATTACAGCTCCAAGTTTGCCTTCAACATGGCATCTATCGCCTGAAAAACTCAAAAATCAGTTAATTATGTCCAAACTTTCTGAGCCAGGGACAAAAACTGACCATTTGTAACTATTGTTGGGCCACAAAATAGAAAAATAGAAAGAATTATTGGTATTTTTCATATTTACCTGCTTGACTATAATAGTTCACAAAATCTGTAAAAAGATCAAGTTTTATTTGGTGAGAAACCAGCAATTTCCAAATCTGTTGGGTCATCAGTTTTGAAAGTTTTCCATTTTGTTGGCCACATTTTTTATCATTATTGACTTGTGATCAGGGGCCGACCAAGATTCTTTCAAGGGCCACAAATGGTCCCTGCGCCACTCTTTGGACACCTATGATCTACAAACTAATACTTTGTTGAAGCACCTTTTGGTTCAGTTCAACTATTTGACCTCCATCAGATTAAAGACTCTTTAAGTGGCCCCACATATTTTCAGTCCAAATGAACCCCTGGACTTTGACTAAGCCGTTCCACAACTTCAATCTTCCTCTTCTGAAGTCAGACTTTGTTGACCTGAATGTGTGTTTGCACTCAAAGTGATACTGACAAATAAAATCCATCTTTATCTTCAGATCTGTAACAGAAACCAGAATGCTTTGAGTCAAGTCTGGCAGAAAAACAACCCCGCAGCCTGATGCTGCCACTTCCATCTTTCACTGTGTTCATCTCCAGCATTATTTATGGAAGACTTGAAACTTACATCTTTGTCCAGAAACATTGATGATGCAGGAGATTGTTCCAACAACCCGTACTTGTTGGAACTTGTTCAGATTTATTCCACACCCCTCTCCTGACTGATACCTTTGAATAATGAGATCATTTTAATCCTTTAATGGATGTAAATGAACAAACATATCAGATTCACTTTGATGGCTGTTGAAGGCTGGATGTAAAGATGCTTCAGTAACATATCAGTGCCCACTTATACACAAATATAGAGCAAATGTAATTTTTTTCTGCTACATGATGTAATTTTTCAGGTACAAGAAACAGATTTTATGTCACATCTAAGGTGGAAAACATTTTCATATTAACCATCATGGCCTTATTTTCTACAGCAGAAAAAACTGGCATTTTATCAGGGGTGTGTAGACTGTGTGTGTGATGAGTTCGTCCAATGAAGCAGCAAACAAACAGGAGCCAAAATGTAAAAAAACACTGCAGCAGCAATCCGAATGCATCCAAATGAAACCCAGGCAGATATGTGAAAATGTTAGGATCAAAAGCAAAACACATATAAACATGTTTAACTAAGTTAATCCCATGTAGCTCCACCGGGAGAACGGCCTGAACCCCCTGGAAAAATCCATTTAGAGATGCAAAGAGACACATTTAGGTCATTGGCAGGAAAGGTGGAGGAAATAGAGACGCCTTTGATCCATGGCATGTCATTAATAACCCCAATCTTAAGGAATACTTAATGTGGCCTTGATTTGAGTTTGTGAACATCAAGCTGGGGAATTTGATGGTGAAAATGAGGATGAAGCAAACTCAAGTCTCCTAACATGGGTGGTTTGTGAAAGAGCAAGAAGTATTCATCATTCATGGGTGTCTAAGGAAAAATCCCTAGATAGAAGGTGAAGATTTAAACTCTATAGGTGTTTAAGTGGAAATGTTTCTGCTTAGGATGGAGAAAAAAAAGTCTGTGTTCATCGTGACAAAAACAGGCTCGTCATGTGCTATCTGCAGCGTTCCACATATCCAGATAACGGCAAAGATTAGCAGCGCGCAGTCAAAAATAAGATGCGAGAGGAAACTGAAATAGGATGTGTAAGAGTTTCCTAAGAAGAACTTGCCATCAGACAGTTTCAACACTCCTGGAGATAAAGAGTTTAGGAGCAGAGCCAGAGCAGAGAGAGATCAGCACATCACTGCACCACAGAGGTCACACACCTGCACACACACACACACACACACACACACACACACACACACACACACACACACACACACACACACATATATAAATGCATGCTTACTAACAAAGGCTTTCTCTGACTTCACCAGTGAAGTGTCAGGAAGGGAACTTGACTCAGGCAGGAAATCTCCTTACACTTCGTTCATTATAAGATCTGCAATTTCTGCTGAAAAATGTCAAAGAACATGTTTTTAAAAATGTTTAGCTCCAAAGGTAGAAGAAGAACGGCACAGTTGGTGGTATACGTAGATACATAATGCATATATATTTTTAATCCATGTACATTAGCGTGTGTTCGTATCTCTGCACAGGGACAGAGAGAAAGAAGGGAAGTGCAAGTATCTGGTACATCTGTGCATGGCTGCCTCTGTGATAAAAGCCAGAATGAGTTAAAATTATTGCCCAGGATCATGTGCTGCTCAGTTCTCTTTAGTGAAAAAAAAAACAAAAAAACACAACAGGCACATAGTGGGCCTGGGGAGACTAAATGTGGGACGCGGAACCTCAAAGTATCGAAAGCTCGAAACCTCAAAACCCAGGTTGTTTCCTGTTGCAAATAACTATTCACAGCTCGGGATGGAGTTTGTCGGACCGAATAGTCACACAGTCTACAAACAGAAAGGAGGTTTAAAGGTCATGATGAGGCCCTTTTCTCATTAGCTGAAAATCATGGAGAAACGTTGGGTTGAAGTCACACGTCTTCAAGCTCAACCTTCCCGCTGATTTTTTGTTTTTTGGTTCTCTTTCACTTTCTGTGATTCAGATGGAGCCTTTCGCTATTTCAGAGGCATGAGACTGAGAGGGAGACTAGTTCCCGAAAACATGGCTGCAAGTTTTTTTTGTCGTGTGTGAGGGGAAAAGTAGGCTGTATTTAGCGTTCCAGCAAGTTGTGCTGAATGTGTTGCTGGCGTGGTTTGACACTTGTGGTTCCTCTACCTTGCACACCAAGTTATTTTCAGGCCCTGAGAGAAACACAGAAACAGCAACTTCCAGCAGGCGCCCTGCGTCCAAACTGAGCCGCTAACACGTCTCCCTGCAGCGAGACGCTCCTCATATCATAGCTCATTATCTGCTCTATTAGTAATCTGAGGATAAGATCCCCCGTATATCAGGTTGTGACTTTTTATTGTTACCTTTTGTGTTTGTCTACACTGTGATCTGACACCTGCTTCCCAAAATGAAAAATCAGGATGTGTGATCATGACAAACATAGAATAAAAGCTTTCTTCCTATTCCATATTTAGTCACAACTTCCTCATATCCATGAGACCTGGGCGGCTGAAGGTTCCCTTCTCTACAGTCCAGCCTGATCATGGCTTCAACATTTTATCTGCTTTTTTATTCAGGTCACCTCAGTTTAGGCTCATTTATTATATCCAACTGGATATAAATTGTAAAATGCTCCCATCCCATAGGATTGTCCACAGTTTGTCATTATATGTGGATTTTACACCACAAACCAAAAACAAAAAGCGTCGCCATGGATACCTTGACTGCTTCAACATTGCAGGACAAAACAGCAATGAGTGATGTCCCCCTGATTATACACTTCTTAATATATAGCATGTAGGTTAGAAACCACAGTCATTCACATGTAGCTAAAATACTTAAAAAACTGACTAAAACACTAATAACTTCCTATTTTAATGGTTCAAAAACCAAATATATCTTAATATGCATTAATGCACACAGTGGAGACCGTCTTGTAGATGTTAGCAGAAGCTAACATCTATTCCGTATTTCCTTATTCCTTCCTTATTTCTCCTCCCAGCACTTCAGCCAATCAGAGCCAATAAAAATGAATGCCACTCTTTGATTGGCTGCTTTTCCAAAAGCCAGTCAGTAGCATCTCTTATAGCATTGAACCTAGATATTTAAATTTATTTGAATATTTTAGATATGCTCTAAAAAATTTCATTGGTGAATTTTCCGCAAATTATCTGGAGTCAGAAAAATCTGATAATGCTGAACTGCAAATCGTCCGTTTAGTCACGTTTTGTAAAACACTCACATTTTGAGTTATATTTCAGTAAAATATGCTTCATGACGTTTCAGTGTAACAAACTTGATCACTTCAAAATCAGCAGGAAGACTTACATCATCACTGAACTGCTTTGGCCTGCCTGAGAGAACAGAAAAAAAAAACTCGGTGGTTTTTCTGAGAGCTTCATGTTTTGCAACACGTGCAGCGCAGCCTTCAGAAGAGATGTTTGTCTGAGCAAGTTGCACCGGCTGATTCTCTTTCACATTTACACTCAGTGCATAAGATGTCACAAATTCATAGTACATAACAGAAACTCAGTAACGATTAGCGACCTTCTCTTCCCCCTTCTTATTTATTTGTTGTAATAAAGGAACAATAGTCAAAATATATTATTAAATCAAATATGACTTAGCTGATTAAACATTAGTTTTGTTTTAAATAATATGCTGAAAGTATTTATAATACATAAAATAATAGCTACAATCCAAGCAGATACCATCAGGCTAAGCTAACGCTAACGCAACTAAAACACTTAGCCAAATACCTGTATCAGTCTGGTGTATGAGAATGTTTACACCAGAAAAACTAATTCATGTTATAAATAAAAGGACATAAAGAACATAAAGTACAAGAGGACAAAACATGGCTAATGTCTTAGCTAACAATAACCTAACAACAAAAATGGCTACATTAGCATGCTAACAAAAATGAATAAATTCTAAAAAGATTTCAAGTGTTTGCATAAAATTGATTAAATATAGATTATAAATGCAACCCTGTCAACATGAGTTGCCCCCCCAGTAAAGATGCGTTTGAAAAAACTTTACAAAAAAGCATTTTTTTAATTGTTGCAGTTTCCTTGTTTCACACTAGAAAGTGAAACAAAATAGTGTTATAAAACACGTTTTTTTTTTTTAAGGTAAAGTAGACATAGAGCAGAAAATTGTATTCACCAATGTTGGACTTCCTATTTCAGTCACATGGAGGCTCATCCTGGTGGACTCTTCAAAATGGGAATATGGTTTACTCCCATTTTGTTTTATTCCCTGCATAAGTTTAGGAAGGACTACCATAAAAATAGATACTTATCTAAACTTGTAAACATTAACAGTTGGAATAAGAACTAAAAAGTTAGAAGTTGGAAACAAAAAAAGTGTCATGTTTACCTTGTACCATCCATCATAAGGATGATTCAGGATCTGGATCACTCGCCATTGTTGATCAAATCTTAACTTCTGCTTTCAAAAAGCAAACCCTGCAGTTTATGACCTTAAGCTCCACAGCAGTTGGATTTTAAGGTTGGATAATGATCCAACGAACACCAGCAAATATCTCTGAGTGGCTAAAAATAAAAAGAAAATGAAGGTCAGATGTTTTGAGAGGATTTTAAACATGCTTTAAAATGTGGCTGAATACTTTGTCACGTCTTGTTTGGATAGTTTTCTTTCCTTTATTTCATCAAATTGTCAATTAAAAATTGCAATTTGTTTGATTTGCAAATTGTGACAAGAAGAAAAGAAATGTGTAAAGAAGATAAAAACTTACTCAGGAACTATATTTGTCCTGATTTCATTTCAGCAGAATCATGGAAACATTTGGTTTAACAGGTTCATGTCAGGATCCCTTTTCACTCGTAACAAATATAGGAAGCGTGGTTTGCAAAACTACAACAAGTAGAAAGAAGTTCGATGTGCAAATCAGATAAAAAAAGATAAATGCATTACGCGACCTGGTGATCCTTATATTTCACTTCACCTCCTGCCTTCTGTTCGCAGATCTTTATGTTCCCTCTGACTCGTTGCGATAAAAAAAAAAAAAAACTGTTTCAGTTACATGTTGTTTAACAATTCCTTTCCCGTGCTTCCCTTTCTGTCACTTCTCCATAATTCTTGGTATTTCAGTTAGACAGGCCCTCTTTCTGAAGCTTCCCCTTTTTCCATGGATTCCTATATTTCATGATTTCCACTTGTTCCTCTTCAGTTGTACAAACAGAGACGGAGACATGGGGAAATCGGGCTGCTGCCGAGATGTGCAAACCACAGGCTGGTGGCTGTGGGACTTGCACGATCCGTCGGTTCTCTTGCACATTTCTAAACGCTCTCTGGTGGGAAAAGCGGGAGCAAGCAGTTTATTGCGCATGACACTTCTCTTTTTTCTGATCAGTGGAAAACCACAAATCAAATATGCATAAAAAAAGTTGCTTTTTTATTTGTATTTTGTCTTCAGAAGTGGTTTGCATTGACGAACCATGCAGAATTTGAGCTTTTGGGCAGCTAAATGGAGGTTTGCGCCTGCAGTGTAGGTGAGGTTGTGAGCTCTCCGTTGCGCTGATAGTTTCTGCCTCAGTCCCTAAAGTTTGACACTGCTTCCTGTGTCTCTGTTTCCTGTTTATCTTGCTGTCATTTGCTTTACCAAAGTGTGATGGTGTGAGATGATCGGCATGTTGCAGCATCTCATCTCTGACATCCTGACGACACGCTTTCCAAACTGTGTCCTGACCGTTTGTGCGTAGGCTGCTGTCACCTCACAGAATGCCTGAAATAGGAGGGAAATTCTTGAAGATTTGATGCGGCGCGGAGCAGCGCATGGAAACGCCGCAGCCTGACATTATCATAAAGCCGCTGTGGGTTTTTTTGTAGCGCAGGGTTGTCACATAGCGACTCGTTTCCAGCTGGAGAAACTGAAATGATGAATAACCAAAGATAGATGGATCATGTGGTGCTGAATCAATGGACGTTTGATTAAAGTCTTCACACCTCCTAAAGATTTCCACAGTTTTTAGCATCAAGATTATAAAAATTGTATTTTATTCGGGTCTTATGTGATAGACCAACACAAAGTTGTACAATATTATAAAATACTGACTACTTTAGTTAATTCATCCAAGTATCTTCAAAGAATCATTGATAGTGCTGTGGACAGGAAGGATCTCCAGTAGCAGCTGCATTGAATCTGAAGAGGCCTCTGACTGAAGACTATTACAAACAGGTAGAGAGACGTTTTAGTCGGGATATAATAATTTCCCATAGTGATGGATGGAGTAGATGGTTTGAACTTCCTCCTTCTGTCCCTGCTCTGCATCCATGAAGCCTCCTTTCCTACTCCTATGGAGTTTGGGGTCGAAGTTCAGATGCTATCTGAGCTTTAAAGACTCTTGTTAGTTCCTAAAAGTTGCAAAATAGATGCATTGTTCCAAACTTAACACACAAATACGACAAGGAAGATTGAATAGAACAAAGGGAATCTAATGTGTTTCATTCTAAAAGATGGTGGTGGCAGCATCATGCTGCAGGGCTTCCTTTAAAGTTTGTTGTTTCCTTTAAAAGCATTAAAAGAAAAATGGATACAGCTAAATACAGAACAACTCTGTAAGACAGCCTGTTATTGACCGCCAAAGGAATCAATTAGATCAAACTTTATCTTTGAATTGATCAGTCAAATTTTAGATCCGTTACAAAAGCTTGAAAATTGTATAAAACTGGTGGAGACACACCCAAAAAAACCAAAAGAAAAATGGTTTCTGCAAGGTTTTGAGTCTGAAAACAAATGCATGATCAACTTTGTGTTGGTTGCCAGATAAAATCCCAGATAAACAAACTGAAGTTTGTAATGTGGAGAATTTCATGAGGTGTGAATACTTAGTCGAGTTTCTGTGAACCAGAACAGGGAGGCGCTCCTAACATACCACATGTTGTTTGTTCAATGTGACAGTTCATGTTTTTGAAATACAAACAATTGCAAACCCACATAGAAAAACACTTGAGCAGAAAGATGAACAAAGTTTTTTTTAAAAATTTCTAAAATCAGATTTAAAGAACCAGAAATTTGTTATATTATGAAAGATGAATCCAAAGCAAACAGGAAAAGGGCCTCCAATGACCTGAAATAGACACCAAATACACAAAATATTATGAATTTATTGAGTTTTAAAGCTGCAGTATTTAACTTTTATAAAAATATATGTTTTTTTACATATTTGTTAAAAATGTCACCATGTTGTGACGGTTTGTTATGATCTGCATCCCTGAACTACTATTGCTGAAGAAATGCATCATCAAAAATAACCAACCAGAGCCTGGAGGCGGGTCTTAGTGCTGTCAATCATCCTCATATACTTGCTGCTAAATATGCTTATAACAGAGAAGCAACTTCTCAGTACAGGAAAACCATTTATCTGCCCTCAGTGGTAGCTATGCTAACTAGCCTTAGCATAGCAACCAATGAGGATCTGCTTGATTGCGCTAAGACCCGCCTCCTGGCTCTGATTGGTTGTTTCTAGTTAGTACTGGGAGCACTGGGAGAAGGAAGAGGAGGTGACATGGTGACAGCTTCAACAAATATATAAAAAAACATTTTTTTTATAAAAGTTACAAACTGCAGCTTTAAGGTTCAGACTGTCAGGATAATGTAAAGATTTACTTGAACAAATCAAAGTGCCCATCTTCTAGAGTTTGACATAACAGAAGTTTGCTCGTATTCTAAACCGTGGCCCCCCCTCCCCCCCCTGCCCTCTCTTCCAGCCTGTAACATTAAAGTTGAGGCTCGCAGTGATGAGGAGAGTGGGCTGGCCTGTGACATGATGAATGGCGCGGAGGAGGAGGAGGAGGAATGCGCGGAAGACTTGCGCGTGGTCGACCCCTCCGGGGCCAAGCTGAACGGCTCACAGCCGAGTCCCGAAGCCAAGGCCTTCTCCTCGGCTGGCGGGATCCGACTGCCCAACGGGAAGCTCAAGTGCGATATCTGTGGGATAGTTTGCATTGGCCCCAATGTGTTGATGGTGCACAAGCGAAGCCACACCGGTAAGCCGCCTGCAATGTTTCTTGCTCTTCCTCTGCACCCATGTTGACTGTCAGTATGAAAGGGAGAAGACTGTGTGCTGCTGTGGCACTTCCTGTTGTTCAAGAGAAACTCTGTAGCTCTGCACCACATCTGTTTTATTCAAGCAAATACAAAACGTAGCACAGTGGTCTTAACTGGGAATAATAAAAGCATACGTTCCATCTCAAAAACACGATGAGAGATGCACCAATCAGCCGATCAGAAATGGACGATTTTCCCTAAAAATCCCATTTTTCCCCCTTTTTTTATTAAATGCATGAGAACTATAATTTCCTGTCTGCAACACATCAAACAGCATTTCAAAATAATGCAATTCAGGTAAATTTGAGTTGAAATTCTCTCACTTTGCAGAAAAATCTGGATCAACAGATGAAAGATGCACCAATAATCGTCTTCGATTGCAGCTCAAATGTTTAAAAATATTATTTTTAGGAAATTTTTTCCTCTTATGTTCTAAACTTTAGAAAAGAAAAGCAGAAATCAGGACTGATTATTGCATCTCCTCTCTCTCCTGTCATGCCTGAAAGATTCTCAGCATCACATTTAACATTCATCACTTTTCACTTATATTTCTCCTAATAACCGCCTGACAAACACTAATTATCCATTAGTTTCTGAGCAAAAAAACACACCGACCCTGAGTTTAGAAGCAGGATATCTGCTGCAGTTAAATGGAATCGACTTTAAAACGACAATTATCTGGCTGTTAAAAAGTTTTTCAGAAATTCAGAAATGATTTGCTATTGTAACGGAGCCAAACCAGTGGTGGGGAACATCTGCGAAAAAGCCACTTAACTGTCAAGCTTCTGAAACTAATGAAACTCAAAATGGAAGAAAGGAACAGTCGACTAATGCAAATGCAAAAGAAAGTACGCTAATAGATATAATGAAACGGCTCCTATTTAAAAAAGAAAATATTCTCCACTACGTCTTTTGCTCCTGAAATGCATTTTTAATGAATTTCCCTTTATATTTTTGCTGCTTCACTGGCGACTCTTATTTTATGGTGGGCTTTTGAAAGAAGAAAAAAAAAAGCCATATTATAACGTTTTCAGAGAATGCCACAACACGCGGAAAGGCTGGATATTGGTTTATTCCAGAGGCGCTGATCAGGAAGACTGGCTCTCAACACAAAGTGTTTCCTTCGCTTTATTCAAATGAGGCTGAATTTGCATGGTGATGTGGCGCGCTTATTTTAGAGACGAAGAAGAGGGGGGGAAAAATGAGATTTTCAGATCAAATTGACCTAAGCAATGGTGCATTACGGAGCTGGCAGGCTGAGTGTGAGAGGCTCATGTTCGATCAGAGCGCCGGGGGGACGAGGGAGGGGTGGGGGGGGCGACGCGGGGAGACGGAGACCCTCCCGCCGGCTGCTGGATCGCTGTCGGCCCCGGCAACGCTCCATCATCCAGCGTGTTCTGGCGCCCGGGGCGCTTGTAGCGCAGTGACCCTGCGTGTCTTTGTGCTTATCCACATGAAAGACACTGAGACAGATAAAAACACATGAGCTGAGCAGCAGTGGTGCATGTTGTTTCTGTTTGGGTGCGTTCAGAGCGTCTGTCCTCTCTGTCCTCAGGCGAACGGCCGTTCCAGTGCAGCCAGTGCGGCGCCTCCTTCACCCAGAAGGGCAACCTGCTGCGTCACATCAAGCTCCACTCGGGGGAGAAACCCTTCAAGTGTCACCTGTGCAGCTACGCCTGCCGCAGGAGGGACGCCCTCACCGGACACCTGCGCACCCACTCAGGTCAGCATCACACACTCCTACACACACACACACACACACACACACACACACACACACACACACACACACACACACACACACACACACACACACACACTCTGTTGTGCTAGGAAAACTTAGGACAGATCAACTTCTGCTGTGGACAAAGTGAGACCTCAGTTCTTTAGAAGAGGAAGTTGACAGCATGGAGATATGGTGTCACTTTTTTTTCTTTTTTTTTTTGCAAATGCTTTGCAGAAGTATGTGCTAATGAAATTGGGTGTAAACAACCAGTTCGCTCTGCACAGTTTAACGGAAGAGCGGAGGGATGACCTGCACGGCTAACAGCCAATCATGTGCAGGCGCTCGGTGTTTCACTGCGTTAGGAGAACCAGAAGAGGCGCAGAGTAAAATGTCAGATCTTATCTGGAATGAATCTGTTTTCTGCAGCACAGTTAGTTTCAGGCGACCACAGGCTGGCTGGTACGGATAGAAATGATTAATTTAAATTAAATAGCTGCAGTGAAACCACCAAGAACATGCAAACTAAGGCGGAGTCCATCTCTGATTTTATCTCAACCTAAATATATTTAATACAGATTTATTTTAGCTGCATCATGAGGATTTTCAGACAAACTACAAATTCTCCTGGTCAGGTAAATAAAATGTAGATTTTTAAAAAATTGATAAAAAGTCTGACTTTATGTCAAATATTTTATTTAATTTTTCATAAATGTATATTTATTAATTTATTACTCTATATATCTCCCTTTTCTATATAAAGTTAACGTAATTAAATAATAGATATATTTATTGTACATTTTTAAAATATTTAAGGTATGTACTTTTTAACTGAAGCAAATCTGTCATTTGTAAGTTTGGCACTAAAAACAATACAAATTAACCAAGTAAAATCTGAATTAAAAATGTGAACTATTTTAAGAAACTATTTTTCATAATTATTTAATTTTAAATTAAAAAAATGTATTTAATTTTTAAATATTTGATTTTGTACAAAACATCTACTTTAAACATTTTTTAAAAGTTTATTTCAATATATTTTTTCCTTTTGTAAAATAAAAAGAAAATAACAATGTGTGAAATTTAAATAAGTAATCATTATTCTTTATTTTAAATAGATACTATACTATTATTGTTTATCTGTTACATACATGTATTATAGATATTTGGACACTGTGCTTTTTTCTACAAATATATTTGGAATTAAGAAATAAAAATGAACAAAAATTAGGAAAGTCATATTAGAGGAGAAATTTAATAGTAAAATAATGAATGAATTTATGAATTTAACATTTTACTAAGATTCTTTTTCATCTGCATTTAATACAGATGCTTTCAGACAACCTGTGGTTTTGTGAGCACCTTGATAGCCTGTTTTCTGTTTCTTTGATGTATTTCAGTTGGAAAACCACACAAGTGCGCCTACTGTGGCCGGAGCTACAAGCAGCGCAGCTCCCTGGAGGAGCACAAGGAGCGCTGCCACAACTACCTGCAGTGCATGGGCCTGCAGAACAGCATCTACACAGGTTGGTGGCGCCCAAACGCCCCCCAACGTCCGCCCAACTCTGAGACATCACATACCAACAACACTGATCTGTCTGAGGGCCTTTATGATCCACACGATGATGACTGGAGGCATATCTGCATAGGATTGATCCTCTGAATGCATGAGCAGATACCAAGAGCTTCACATGTCAGGACAGTCCGCTCTGAGCTCCACACACAAGAAATACATAGGAATACCATCCGGCATGTATCACTAGGCTCCACCTCATCATCTGATCAAAAAAAAAAAGGACCAGTTCAAAATTACTCTGACGCTGAAATCTACTTCTCTGTCTTGCTTTCCAGTAGTAAAGGAAGAAAGCAACCAGAATGAGCAGAGGGAAGACTTAAGCCAGACGGGATCTGACAGAGCCTTGGTGCTAGACAGACTAGCTAATAATGTAGCTAAGCGTAAGAGCACTATGCCCCAGAAGTTTGTGGGTAAGGGCTGCAATCTGCTTCTTTTGTGTGAATTAAAATGCTTTTACTGTTCTTAGCTGAATAGTTGCAGCTGAAATGTCCTTTATGTTCACTCTGCCACCTCGGCTCTGCACAGTGCATGCATGAAGACGGAGCTTGTTTCATTATTTTTGGAAAAAAAGAACTTTTAGATTAACAAGAGGGAACATGAAATACAGGTGTCAGACCAGGGTTTAACTGAGAACAATGACAACATACAATGCTAAGCAAAAATAGTCACTTTTTTCACATATTAACCACATTTAATGTATGAAGAAAGATACTGTGAGTCCAGGCTAAAGGAGACGCAGCAAATCTGTAGAAGATGTTCTGGTCGAGTAAGATCAGAAATACTGTAATGTTTTTAGCCTAAATAAACTTTTTGTGAATAAAAAACCAGGACATACCAATAAATCGGTCCTAGTAAATTAATTTTGGAAGATCTGATCTTATTTACCTCAGCAAAGGCCTGAAAATCCGCCTCTCTCCCATTTTGACAAACCCGTCCACCAGGTAATGACTGCATGTCTGCAGTTAGCAATCGTCACCCCACTGTAGCCAACTTTATGATTTTGGTGCTATATTTAGAGAGTTTTCAGACTAAATAATCTGTATCTGCCAAAATCAATAACAGCAGGTCAGGCTTTTTTAACGATCAGTGATTGGGGCCCCTATGAAAGCTGAAAAGTCTCCCAAAACCCACTGTCCCTACTTTAAAACATGGAAGTGGCAGCATCATGCTGTGGGAATGCTTGTCTTAATATGCATAGAGTGAAGTGTGACAGACTGGAAGGAAGCAAAACACATTAGTCTGGAGCTGAGGTTCATTTTCCAGCATAACGGAATGATTTACAAGAGTTTTTGAATGGCCTAGTCAAAGTCTGGATCTAAATCCAGTAGGGAATCTGGAATTATAATGCAAAAATTATGTTTCTGACTGATGCAAAATGAATTATATGTGTTGGAAAAGTAACACCGGACATGAGGTAGTGGCAGCATCATGCTGTGGGGATGTTTTGATGGTATAGTAAAGGCTGCAAAAGAGAAACGAGGAAGAAGATTCGACTTCTATCACTGCAAACAAACAATCAGAACTATTATGTTTTGATTCAAGTCAACGCATATCTATGTTTTAGAACAGCCTAGTCAAAGAAGTAAGCAGCAAATTTTTAGGTTTTTAGATGTGCAAAATGGTTGGGTTGACCCAAAACAAGACTTGGCAGCTGGTTCTACAAAGTACTGACTCCAATAAATGCCAGATTTATTAGAGTAGAACTCGTAAAAGGAATTATTTCAGGATGGAAATATCCTTTATTGTAGCACAGATGGGGAAACCAAAGCAAGGAGACTCACAAAGATAGAATATAAAATATATAAAAGCAGAATAAGGAGTTAAAGTACTGTGCAGTCAGTGAGAAATTTCAACATAAATACCTTGTTGTTACCTTGTGTACTCCAGTACAAATGAATGTTAGTTTAAAAATGTTTTAAAAAGGCAAACTATTTACAGTTAGTGACAATAAAAAGTGACTGGCTGATCATATAAATGTGGTGTTAAAAATGTGAAAAGGCTGAAAGGTTGTGGCTGCGTTTGCACGGCACTGTGCGTCACTTTCTGACTAAGCTAGAGAGCGTTAGCCTCAAGATGTGAGCAAATGTCTGGGAGCGTCGGTGAAGCTCATCTGCGTCTGTTTCTGACCCACCAGGAGACAAACGTCTGTCGGATCTGTCGTACGATGGCGGATCGGGGGAGCTGATCCAGCCGCACGTCATCGACCAGGCCATCAACAGCGCCATAAGCTACCTGGGGGCGGAGTCTCTGCGGCCGCTGGTCCAGACCTCCCCGGCGCCCTCCGACGTCGGCCTGGGCTCCATCTACCCGCTCCACAAGCCGGCCCCCGAGGGCCACGTGGGCGGCGTCCTGTCGGCCAAAGACAGCGCGGCCGAGAACCTGCTGCTGCTGTCCAAGTCGGCGCCCAGCGACAAGGACGGCTCGCCCAGCCACAGCGGCCAGGACTCCACCGACACCGAGAGCAACAACGACGACCGGACGGGCGCGGCCACCGGCCTCATCTACCTGACCAACCACATGGGCATGAGGAACGGCGTGCTGCCGCTGGTCAAGGAGGAGCAGCAGAGGTACGACGCCATCAGGGAGGTGGCCGCCGACGGCTTCAAGGTGGTGACGGCGGACGGCGAGCAGGTGAGGGCGTACCGCTGCGAGCCGTGCCGCGTGCTCTTCCTGGACCACGTCATGTACACCATTCACATGGGCTGCCACGACCACAGAGACCCCTTCGAGTGCAACATCTGCGGCCACCGGAGTCAAGACCGCTACGAGTTCTCATCTCACATAACCCGGGGGGAGCATCGCTGATGAGCGCCCCCTTCAGTCCACAATGGGAAAACACAACATATTACCAAGTATTTGGTCTATTTTCTAGTGGAAATATCTTAAGTCACTTGAAGTAAGACAAAACACTTTTCATTAGGGATGCACCAATAAATCGGCCCCGATTTGCTTAATTTTGGGAGAATGGTGATTAGCTGATACTTATGTGAACTTGGCAAAGGTCAAACAATTACCCACAGCTGACAATATAGCAGCAGTTCAGACAAAAATATCAGTATCAGACAGACTCAGAATCGGCAGGTCGGGCTTTTTACTTGCCCGACCTGCCGACATCTGCATGGATTTTCATCCATGCAGATGTTGACAAGCTACTGCATGGATGAAAAGTTACTAGTTAGTTTTGTCTTATTTCAAAAGTACTAAGATATTAGACAAAAAATACTTAGTAAAGTTTTGTGTTTTAGCAGTGCAAAAATGACAAAGCAAATACCATAAAAAGAAAACCACTCATCTGCAATAAAAGTGTAGAAATACATGATGTAAAATACACTCCTAATATCTGGAAGTTTTTAAACCATGTTGCATGTATGTTGATATATGAATATATGAAAAACTTCTCTTTTTTTATTATTTTAAATAAAATGTTTCCAAAAACATGAACAACTGTTGTAGAAAATGCAGCCAAAAATACAAAAGGACCTTTTTCTTTTTATTCATATGAACAAGACTTGCACCAAAATAAAAAAAAGAACAAAGATTCAGTGCAAACAAAACCCAGCTAACACTGGAGGTCAATACAATCAGTGAAAGGTGAACCCAGAGTCCTGTACAATGTCTCAACCCGTCACCTTTTGCTTGTCTTTGTGGGATTATTTATGAAACATTTACATGCTTGTCTGTTTTTTTATATTTATTACAGTGATTGGTGTTTTGTGTTATAGAGTAGCATCTTTTTTTCTGTTCAGCTGTACTAAAAATGTGTGTGAGAGGAATTTGTGTCTGCTGCTGGAGGCTGTTCATGTAAAGGATCGAGATCTGCTGTATCGGAAACTAAAAGTAAAGTTACCATCGTCTGGAGAGAGGGTTACGCTTTCAGGATGTCAATAAAGGATATTTTATATATGCACACAGAGTGGGTTTGTTTTCCGTTTTTAAATGTCAAAACATTTAAAGTCAAACATAACTGATTGGTGGAGTTTGGCTCTCAAACGTCTCCTGAAATAATTAAGAGTGGATGTCATTCAAGACGCTGCGCAGTTCAGAGCTGCTGTCAAATAAAATTCAATTAGACCGAATGACTGACGTTCAAGTCAAGGAATGAACACAAAGCGATGAAGGAAAATTATTAGATAGATGGAAATAAATTAGTGCATTTTTACAGAGCATTCAAGACATCCCATAATATCCATCATTTATTTATGCTTTTATTTGATAAACTACCAATATCCAGGTGAATCTCAGTCATTTCAAATACAAGAAAAAAGTTCATTTACTTCCATATTTTTGATTTCCGACACTAAAAATCACATGTTGAGTCATTACTTTGATATATTAATTTTTGGCCATTTTGATTATTTTCTCAACATTTTTTCTCAACAAAAACCTATGAAAGAAACACATTTTATATTACACCAATAAACATATAAATGTTCACATAGAGTAAAAAAGTATTTTTCAGGTTTTTTGTCACATTTCAGTTTCAAAGACAGTAAAAGTAACTAGAAAAAGTGGTTCTAATACGATGATTTTATTATGATTATTATTTCAACTATTTCAAAAATCTGAACCTAATCACTAGTTTTGAAGGAACCGGTTTTGGCCAGTTCTTCTTTGCAAAATTGTTTTATTTTAACTATACTGGAGGGATTCCAAGCATCCACAGCCTGCATGAGGTCATGCTGGTCTTCTACATCCGTCTTTGCTTTAAAAAAATCTATGTAATGTTTTTCACTTGCTTAAATAAATAGACTTTTCAATAATATTCTAATTTATTGAATGAGTTTGTACAATGAGCTTTAAAATACTGAGGGAGACTTAGAAATGACATAAGGCCAGAAGAGCTAATTACAGGTGAGTGGATGCAGCCGGGGAAGGAACAGGGAAGTGAAGTGAGGAAATGATGAGCAGCTAAGAGCGGGAGAATAATGGCAGTCTGAGGTGGAAATGCAAACAGAAAAACTATAAAAACAGGAAACCTGAATCGTAAACAGAAATAAATACTAATCTATTGAAAAAAAATCACAAAACAAAAACAATGAGAACGACTGAACACAAGGAATAAACGGGAATGACGAGAGAAAAAAATACAAAAACAGACGCTAAATGTCCAAACAAGAGATCATAACAGTCCTGACCATCATACTGCCACCACCATGTTTGACTGTGGGTATGGCCTTCTTTTCTGAATCGATTTCTTCCCTTGTTTTCATTCTTGCTCAGCTTTTTTCTTACAGTGTCATGAACTCTGACCTCAACAAGTGACACTTGTAGTCCTTCAGATGTTGTTATGAGTTCTTTTGTGACTTTCTGGATGAGTTATCAATGCACTTTTTGAGAAATTTTGGAAGCCAATCCTGGGAAGGTTCACCTGGTGTACCTCAGGGTTCTGTTTCTGTCCATGTTATTTCTACTTTACATGCTTGTTCTTCAGAACATTTTGAGGATTTTTAGTTCTCTGATGTTGCTGCAGGTGTGCATCTCCTTTATGTCTCTAAACTGAATGTCTTTGTGTAAAAAGGAGGATGGTAAAAGAAGTTCTCCACTAAATGAAGATTAAACTGAAATAATTTCAATGTCCTCCTTTGTCTTCTGTCCAAGAATTTCTTTAGGTTGGTGCATAATGTGTAGCATTTTCAGATCTTTTAGCCTCAGACCGGTTCTGATTGGGTTATTCCTGGATTCTGCAGGTCTGGCAGTAACTGGACCTCAGTGTGGCCACTGAAATTGGACCAAGACAGTATGTACACCCATCAATGTTTTTCTAAGCACATATTAAAGTATCACATTAGAAAAGGCTGAAGAGTTGGAATAGCTTCTTCAATTTAGCAAAAACATCTTCATTCTTGCTTGAGACAGTTTTGAGATGGAAACACATTTGCCAACTAAGTTCTGAGGTATGAAATCTTTTTGTAGGTGTGTGGGTTACCAGAGGCACAAAACGCTGAACAATGTAAACGTCCAGACCTCTGTTGGAGGAAAGGCCTCTCTCCATTTCTCTGAGATGTGTGGTCCATGCTATTACAGTCATGTATAGCGCCAACATCTGACAACGTTAGCTTTGTATAGCCTGGTTGAGTCGCTCCAAACCAGTACATGGAAACAACTTGCATTTCCTTTTCTGTGAAATTTTAAAGTTTGGATGAAAACGTAGCTAATGTTGTTATAGTCATAGTTACAGAACTGTGAAACATATGCACTCAGTACTTGAGGAATTTGCAGGCCAATCAAGCGCAATATCCCTTGGTAGCGATTGGAGAATCTTCGTCTCTTTCGGCTTTTCCCTTACAGCTAATCGTTTCTATTTAGTCCCAATCGGTACTTTTGGAAACTGAATCACTGGAATAATCTACGTTTTTAATAGCATTCTGATTTGTTAAGATGTGCCTATAATGACAAAGAGTAATCCGCCTGCAGAGGTGGACCGGTTTTAAATAACTACTGGAAGCATGACGACACATGCTGAGTGAAGAGGACAGACAGAAAGGAAGGCCGGGCCTGTAGAAGGGTAGGGGGCGGTCTGAGGGCCAGGCCTGTCTGGAGAGACGCAGTCAGGGCCAGCGGAGGAACCGTGCGGAGCTGCGAGGAGACGGCCACCTCCAGATGGCGGCTGTTTGATTGAACAGGAACGGGAAGCAGCTGCAGCCAACGTGGAACCCCCTCTCTGCACCCATGCTTGATTGGGACTCTGCAGGAGGGGGGAGTAATATTTGCATGAGAGGGATATTCTGGCCAACCAAATCTGGCCCGACCTGAATCCCAAATCTCACTTCCCCTTTTCGACCCTTTGCTGACTAAAATACCCTTCAAGAAGCAGACTCAACCGATTCCAGTTGTGGGCTCATCAAGATCCAAATATACGACGCATTTCTGTGTTTACGGGATATGATTAAACTACAGACCCGCCAGACTGACATGAAATATAGAGTCTGCAGTAAAAATGTGTCTGCTTGTACCTTTCAGATATATTTCACATGAATGTCTGTTTTAAGAGTAAGGAATTTTTTCCCCTCCAAAAATATTTTCTATACACCCTGGGAAATTTACAAAGGACAGAAACTGTTTTTTTCTCCTGTTATTCACCACAAGACATTTTGATAAGCTGAATATTTTTATTTTGCCTCATTCATTGGCAGCACGTCTGATTTCTATAGTATTACATGCAACCACAGAAACCTCCACATCTATTTGGTGAAGATGTTTAAAAATCCTTGAGATGAATTCAGATTTTTGCAGAAGAATTATCTCACAGTGAAATATTTTTTTAAATGTAAAAGGAAGAAAAGAAATAATTTGTAGTCCTCTCTTGTAAGACCGAGCAGTAAAGGATTGTTTCCACTGCATCTTTTCTCAGAATGTGAAAGCAGAGCTATACAAAGGAGAATGTACATCAGTAAGGCTTGTTATTTTCCAGAAGATTTCTCATTTTGACTCAGTTACTGCTGTTTGTATACATGAATCATATCCAGTTCAGCTATAAATACAGACAAACCCACATATTCTTTGCAGTCAGATGTTGCCTACGTAATATTCTGGAGCAACGCTGACAAAAAACATAGATCAGGAGCAGAAATCAGCAAACAAGATGAGAAGATTTACTTTAAAATATGTACCCCTATAGTACAGTCCATTAAAATATTGGATTTTAATATCATTCCTTGTGTAAAAATGCAACTATTTAAGTTTTTTTCAGAGGTAAAAAGGTAATAGCATTAATGCTCATAATGTGAATGTAACCAGTGCAGATTTCAGGTCTTATCTTTGAGCTCAGTGACACCAGTGGTTGGTGGTGGAAGGAACCAAATGCAAGTGGGTCAAAAATATTCTGAACTGAATTCTCTGAGGGGGGAAATAATCATTTTTTGTTGTAGCAAACTGCTCAGATTTGCTAACAGTTGAAGCTCATTAAAGATGATTGTAAATAAAATCAAAATAAATATTATTTGGATAGACTGTAAGTCTACTGGGGATTAATTATTGCTTCAAAAAAACGGCCTGATTGGACGCGAGAAAAGACTTGTGGTGTTCGAGTCGAACTAAAAGGAGTTAGCCTAGCAGCAAAGCTATTCAAGTCTAAAATAGCATCTAAATGCTAATGTAGCAGCTAACACTAATGTTAGCTGCTACATTAGCAGCTAACGCTAATGTCAATGTCCACATTTCCTGAAACACCGGAAAGCTGAATGGGTAAAATAATACTCTCCATTTGACGAACCTAAATAACAGATTAAAAACAATAAATGTGTTTGTCATTGTACCAATTTGTCTTTTTATTCAATAATCTAGCAGCAAAAAAGGTTTTTAAATTGAGAATGTTGCTTATTTTATTGATAAATATGATGATTATAAAGCAATTAATAAATTACAGAGCCTGCAATTAACTTGATTAAAATGATTAATGAAGTCCCACCACTAACACACACACACACACACACACACACACACACACACACACACACACACACACACACACACACACACACACACACATTTAAGGTTGTTCCTGGAGATGTGCTGTGTAAGTTGTGACTCCCGGCCCAGATGTGAGCATCACTACCAGAACCCACCATATGGCACATTTTACAGCTGATACTCACCGGACCCGATGCATCCCGTCAGCACCAGAGGAATTCTGTGCATCTGTCCCGGTCCAGCTGTGAGGAGTCCCCGTGTTCGGAGAAGGACCCCTGGGTGTGTGTGTGTGTGTGTGTGTGTGTGTGTGTGTGTGTGTGTGTGTGTGTGTGTGTGTGTGTGTGTGTGTGT